>VYZQ01002930.1:0-36108 GCA_013400655.1 Mystacornis crossleyi | reverse complement strand
ATCCATTCCGTGCGCCGGGAAAAATCCAGCGCCAAAACTCGGCCGCCTCGCCGGGAACTGGCTGGGTGGGACACGTGGTTTGTAAGGGATGACGTCACAGAGAGGTCTTGGCACTGTGCTATGGGAAAAGCAAGTGCCAGGAAGAACGGTGTAGATGAACTAAAGTCAATTGTAAGGTACTCAGTCCCTTCCAAAAGGTGTTAACTCACTACTTGGAGCACTTCTCTCCCCCCTTTTTTCCCTCTTTCCATTTTGCATACCGCAGCCATTCATTATTCTAGATAATGGTATTGTTGGGCTTTACTTCAGAGTGACGATTTTATAAAATCAAGTACCAATGTAGCTCTTTCAAAGCCAAGGAGAAAACAGTTTTCCTGAAACAAGTCAACACCGCATCCCACTGTCAAAAGTGGGGCAGGGTGTGACAAAGGAGCTTTATTTTTTGTTTTCTTAAAAAGGGAAGTCATGCCATTTATAATAATTGTAATAAGTCTAAAAGCACCAGATAATCATACCTCTCTTGTTTTAACAATTTAACAATTATGATCATGATCAATAATGATGGCTTAGTTTAAGGGAAAAGTTTAGGTTTTCTTAATCCATTTTTTTTTTTTTTAATTAGAAATGCTTGTACTCTGTAAGGATGTTTCTATCCCAACTACAGTATTCACCCTGGTGGACTTCTTGTGTAAGTCAGTGTAGCTTAATCAAATAAAAAAGGGGATAAGAAAAAGATTAAAGTTACAATCTTGGATGCATACAAATATATATATATTTTTTTTTTTTTAATCATTAGGGACCAGCCTGTATGGGTAGTATAGAAAAATAAATATTTTTTGTATGGTTGTGGTTTCTTTCTGTGAAAATCAGTGGTTTTGTACAGACCTTATACCTCAAAAGAAAAATAACGACATTAACTTTTGCAGTTGCTTTTGGTCTGAAAGCAATCTAGTATGTGGAACACTTAATTTGTTAAGACATTCTGGCAGGTCTCATCAAAAGTCCAGTATAAGCTTTACTAGTTTGGCTCATTAAATTGAAAATGGGCTTGGAAAAGGTCATAGGGAATTAGAGGTTACAGAACAAATAATCAAACCAATTAGCTATAACTTGAATCTTGTGAGCTGCCTAAAAGAGAAAGCAGACCTGGCTTTGTCACAGAGAGAAGGGTACTAAAACTGCATACCAAGAAGTAATCCAGAAAGCTTAATACAAAGAGGTACAATATGCAGAAGTTTGGGTTTTATTGTTGCCATTTTGGGTTTGTTTGGTTTTTGTTTTTAAAGAACAGAAGTACTAAACCCCTCCCACCCAACGGTGTGATATTCCTGCACTAAGCTCTCTATCTATTTTAGAGATTTCTGATTCACAGCAAAGGTTGCTCATTTATATTGTGATGTTAGGTACATTAAAGTCTCCAGGATCTGATCCTTCTCACATGCTATATTGCAAATTAGAAATAACTCCACTGAACTTAATTATGGTATGTCAGTGTAAAAGTGATATAAGAGGAAAAACAGGGCATTAATGGCCATGTTAATTTTGATTAAAATAATCCATTCTGTGAAATCTGAAAATGTATACCAAGTTTTTAAATGCTTTTTCTCTTCATGTATGTTGACGTAAAATTCTTGTAAGTTCTTGTATCAGTTAGCCATTTTGCTGAATTTTATAACATGTTAAATGACAGCACAAAATTGCCGTGAAGAAAGTTGAAGCTGTCCATGCTGCATCAATTTTTTTGTTTTCTTTACTACTGAGCTAAAAGGATTTCTATTATTTCCTAAAGAATTTTTTTTTTAAATTTTATTTTTGCTGATTTGCAGGCATATATCAAATAAATGTCTGGTCAAGATCTGAAGGAGAATCAGACTAACAAAATAAATATGGGTTGTATTTCTTTTTTAGTTTATTAAAGGATTGTCAGAGGGACACTTGGTTCAGATAAGAACCCTGAAGATTATCAGGGGAGCTCCCCAAGTTTGGCCACTTGGCTCTCCTCGACTTCTCTGCTTCTCACATTGGCCAGTATTTCCAGAACAGTTCTACACCTTCTTCACTAACTTTAAAAATTTATTTCCCAGTGTCTACAATTAACATTTTCGCATGAGGGCATGCTTTGAATGATGATTTGCATTTACTTCTTAGAGATTACTTTAGTCTGAGAAATACGGATACCAAAAGTTTAAACTGCTCTCTCAGCCAAGATGATCCTGCTCCACTGCCCCAGTTCATTCATACCAGCTCAGGATTTTGGCTCCATTGCCCTAAAGCTGTTAGGAAACTAGAATTTAGTGTGTGAAAGAGTTCAGTGCTGAGAAAGGGATTCTTCTGCTGGACCAGAAGGCAGAGAAGCCTCAAGGCTGAATGCCTCCCTAAACAACTGAGAACTGGCATGTTTCACTNATATATATATATTTTTTTTTTTTTAATCATTAGGGACCAGCCTGTATGGGTAGTATAGAAAAATAAATATTTTTTGTATGGTTGTGGTTTCTTTCTGTGAAAATCAGTGGTTTTGTACAGACCTTATACCTCAAAAGAAAAATAACGACATTAACTTTTGCAGTTGCTTTTGGTCTGAAAGCAATCTAGTATGTGGAACACTTAATTTGTTAAGACATTCTGGCAGGTCTCATCAAAAGTCCAGTATAAGCTTTACTAGTTTGGCTCATTAAATTGAAAATGGGCTTGGAAAAGGTCATAGGGAATTAGAGGTTACAGAACAAATAATCAAACCAATTAGCTATAACTTGAATCTTGTGAGCTGCCTAAAAGAGAAAGCAGACCTGGCTTTGTCACAGAGAGAAGGGTACTAAAACTGCATACCAAGAAGTAATCCAGAAAGCTTAATACAAAGAGGTACAATATGCAGAAGTTTGGGTTTTATTGTTGCCATTTTGGGTTTGTTTGGTTTTTGTTTTTAAAGAACAGAAGTACTAAACCCCTCCCACCCAACGGTGTGATATTCCTGCACTAAGCTCTCTATCTATTTTAGAGATTTCTGATTCACAGCAAAGGTTGCTCATTTATATTGTGATGTTAGGTACATTAAAGTCTCCAGGATCTGATCCTTCTCACATGCTATATTGCAAATTAGAAATAACTCCACTGAACTTAATTATGGTATGTCAGTGTAAAAGTGATATAAGAGGAAAAACAGGGCATTAATGGCCATGTTAATTTTGATTAAAATAATCCATTCTGTGAAATCTGAAAATGTATACCAAGTTTTTAAATGCTTTTTCTCTTCATGTATGTTGACGTAAAATTCTTGTAAGTTCTTGTATCAGTTAGCCATTTTGCTGAATTTTATAACATGTTATATGACAGCACAACNTGAATTTTATAACATGTTAAATGACAGCACAAAATTGCCGTGAAGAAAGTTGAAGCTGTCCATGCTGCATCAATTTTTTTGTTTTCTTTACTACTGAGCTAAAAGGATTTCTATTATTTCCTAAAGAATTTTTTTTTTTAAATTTTATTTTTGCTGATTTGCAGGCATATATCAAATAAATGTCTGGTCAAGATCTGAAGGAGAATCAGACTAACAAAATAAATATGGGTTGTATTTCTTTTTTAGTTTATTAAAGGATTGTCAGAGGGACACTTGGTTCAGATAAGAACCCTGAAGATTATCAGGGGAGCTCCCCAAGTTTGGCCACTTGGCTCTCCTCGACTTCTCTGCTTCTCACATTGGCCAGTATTTCCAGAACAGTTCTACACCTTCTTCACTAACTTTAAAAATTTATTTCCCAGTGTCTACAATTAACATTTTCGCATGAGGGCATGCTTTGAATGATGATTTGCATTTACTTCTTAGAGATTACTTTAGTCTGAGAAATACGGATACCAAAAGTTTAAACTGCTCTCTCAGCCAAGATGATCCTGCTCCACTGCCCCAGTTCATTCATACCAGCTCAGGATTTTGGCTCCATTGCCCTAAAGCTGTTAGGAAACTAGAATTTAGTGTGTGAAAGAGTTCACTGCTGAGAAAGGGATTCTTCTGCTGGACCAGAAGGCAGAGAAGCCTCAAGGCTGAATGCCTCCCTAAACAACTGAGAACTGGCATGTTTCACTTAAATGGAAATCACAGATAAACTTATTTTAAAAATTGCAAATTACAGCCAAATGATGACAATTGGACAGTCCATGTGTTTTTTTTCTAAAAACAACCTTATTTCAAATAAACGGGAGCCTTTACTATCTGATATAAAATTATCACTTTGCCACACCTTTGCTCTCACACTTAGCAAAAGAGAAGAAAACTCAAAAATAAATTCTTGAATTATTAGAAATCAAACCAAATATTCCATATCTGGAATAAGGTGTAATGAAAGCTATCTAGAAAATGCAGTTTATTTTCAAAAACCATTATAGACCATAACAACATTATTTGAAACCATCTCTTTACCTTCATTTTAAAACTGATTTCAACAAAGAATCTCATTGCAGGTCCTGCTTAATATCATTCAGTCATTCTGTTCATATTCCTCAGAAACACAGAATTTAATTTTCTTTTATCTCTAACATGAGTAGCATGGTAAGATCACAAGCTGAATAGATCTTGAAATATTATTTTAGTAGGCTGTAGGAAGTTTATAAATTTAGCATTGCTATGAAACATATTCCAGTGGTCTGTTTTTTTTCAGGACTGCTCAACATACCACACGGTTGTGTTACAACTTTGGTAGATTGCTGATTCTGAAAAGTGTGTAATTTTGAAGTAATTTCTGGCCCTGAAGAAGTGACCCTTTGTCACCTTCAACTCATCAACTGCTCTCTCAAATGACATCCAAAACTGTGGCTTGATGATTATTTTATTAGACGTTAATGTAACGGTCACATTTAAGTGAATTTTGTGAACACTGCTAGTCTCTGCAGCAGTTTGGAGAGTAAAATGCTGTATGAGGGCTAAAAGCACTGCTTGTGCACTTCATGATCTAAAAATTAAAAACAGGCTGACATAATAGAGTGCCATTTCCTGCGTTGTTTGGTTTGGAGACTGGCTTTTCTTAGTGCCTCTCGGGTGACCTTTTATAACACTGTAATGAGTAGGATATATACACACACTGGGATATTGCAAAAAATAAATTCTTAAATCACCTTGTAAAAATAAAAAAGAACAATGTCTATATGCAGTGTAAATTCATAGTACTTGAACTGTGAGTCCTGTGAAAACTTCACAACATTGCACATTATTCTTCGTTATTTACCTTAAAATATGTTTTCTAGATTTGCAACACACAGAAGGACAGCTCCAAATGGAAGAATTTCCAGTGAGTATTTAGAGTGTATATCAGTAGTGGTTCATTAAATGGGATGTCTGGACTAAGTGGGGAGAAACCATTAAAAAACCCAAACATGTCTTTATTTACAATTATTGCTCAGTTGGTGTTAAAGAGAGGAATTTGTAGATTGTGGTGTGAAATTGCACTTCCCAGCTGCTCCTCTGTAGATTATGCTACGAAATTGCACCTGCTTAGTGCTCCTAAGGATGTGCAAGGGCCCTTTCCAGAAGTGTGGCAATCTTCCCTCCTTCACTTGCTGCCTTTAAGGTTCAGGAGGTGATGGGATTTTTTTGAATTGCAGGTCAAAGAACTTGATTTATAGGCAATTCAAAATCAGACACCGAAATATCCAAATCCTTGTAACCAACAAACTTCTGCAAAGGTGGATTGGTAGTTTTGTTACTGCAGAGAATGCAATAACATTATTTTTATTCTTTTTGCAGCTTCCTGAGTTCCAAGCCACTTACTTGCGTTTCATCATCAAATCTGCCTTTGATCATTTTGTGTCAGTGCACCGGGTGATGGCAGAGGGCACGGCAGAGAACACTTGAGTCCAGCTTAAATTTGGGCCTCCATTATATTTTTTTAATAAGGAAGTTGCATTTTGATAGCTGCACTGCAGAGAATGTTTATTATTAGGACCTTGTATTAAAGTGGTTTTTTCGAAGGTATGGATGTGGTATGTATTCCTTGCTGGTTTAATGTATGGAATAGAATAGAATATAGAATCATTTAGGTTGGAAAAGACTTTTAAGATCAAGTCCAACCACAATGCGGGGTTGTTGTTGATTGTAGTAACAGCTTTCTCATTTTGTAACCTAAACTGTCAGCCTAGAACACTTGAGCTTAACTGAGTCCATTTAAGTTAGTATGTTTATATCAGGCTTTCATGATACATGAATTAAAACTCAATTTCCTGTAAAATGCTTCCCTTGTGCTCTGAGTTAAATAGAAAAGAAGTGTGAACTACACAAGTGGGATGTATTACTTCCTACTGTCAAACAAGTCCTTCAAAAGTCCTTAAATTGGTAACTTTCTGATCAGCTCAAACTCAGAGATAATTAGAATGAATATAAATGTCTGCTAATGCTTAGAAATAACCTGGGGAGAGAGGCAGGGCAGGGAGGGAAATAATCTGAAGCCATATGAAGTGCTTTGATAGACTTTTAATAATTGTAGATCAATCCCTTGTTTCTATAAATATTTTCTAGAATCAGGTCACAGCCGCCAGTGCTTTATGCTGGGACCATCATAACAAATACTCATGGAAACAGTTGGTAGAGTGTCATGGGTTAGCATGTCTTGCTCAGAAGCCTCCTGAAGTCAGTGAAAGGGAACATTTTATAAATACAAGTGCAGTGTGTGAAATGTGAAATGTGAAATCAGTTGCTTTGCATGCCAATGGACTCTTGCAAGTGTCACCACCCTGAAGTTTATCCTGCAGGATATTCCTTACAGGTGAAAATGTTGGTATCCAGAGCTCATGGACCCAGCTCCCACATTACTGCATGTGGTATAAGAGTAGTAGGTTACTACGGAGCAGAAGTTGGTGTTGTAGGGATGACATCTGAAAGCCTCTAGACAAGCATAATGAACCTCATTACAGATGCTCCTTAGATGCACATACAGCATTCTTTTTTTCTTCTTGTCTCTATGGCTGTTCTTAAATTCTCCTTTTATTCCTTAGTTTTAGGTTTGTGATAAATTATTCTTGAACTTCTTTGTCCATAGTCTTCATGAACTTCTTTATCTATAGTCTTCGAAGTCCTCTTCCTTTTCTATTTCAGTTTTTCCAGGATGGCACGTATCTCCTGGGGGTGGTAATTCCAAGGCCCCACTCCTCCCTGCAAAGGCGATAAAATGACACAGTGATGCTCAGACAGACAGAGCAGAAGTCCTTCAGAGCTCAGCAGCTTCACCAGAACTGTGGGCAGGTGTGCCTGGGCTCCCTTTCCACAGGAGCCATCCCTGGGCGATGCTTTTGCACTGGTTACCCCCTGCTGTGTCACTGGGACAGAGCCTGTGTCTGGATCGTGAGGTGGGAAGTGTTCCTGGATCTCACAGCTTAGATGTACCTCGGGTTACTAGTGAGCCAAAAGATAAATATTTGAGCAAGACTGAGGTGTACATCAAATATGTACACTCAGACTGGTTTTGCTGCATGTTCATTTCTCTCCACAGTTACAGTGCATTGTGAAACGTTTAGCACTCAAACAGAATGAAATACTGACTGTTAAATCTAAAGCAGTCTGAAGTTACTCTGAAATTTTAAAGTCTCTGTATTGTGCTCATTGCTACTGATATTTTTTACCTTGTAGATGACCTTCCCTCCTTGAAGCAGGTAGAGTCGTTCTGGCAGCGCAGCGTATTTTGAACTGCTCAGGTTTTCCATAGTGTCTAAAACCACTGGGCATAGAGGGTGATTTTTCTGAAGAAATTGTGCTGCAACTTTTCGATCTTCAAGGCTTCTGTGATTTTTAATAACAACATTGTTTTTAAAAGCCCATCCATCTGAAACAAGTGAAGAAGGGATTTAGCAAGGAACATTTTGAAGGGTACAGGGGTGGACATGTACTGTGTGTCATATCCCAAAACTAGTTAGAAGAATCTTGCAGTTTATTCCTAACACTGAAACCTGCTATGAAATGAAAGCCCCCCTCAGACTATCTGAGTACTAGAACTTTTCAAATAAGTGGTCTTAGGATCAAATTTTTTTCCTTTAATTTCATCAAACTGTATTTTCCCCTTGCCCTGGATTTAGAAATATTTGATAGATTTTAGCTGAAATTTTCCCACATGAAATCGACCCTAGAAAGACACCAGGTGGGGGAATATATGTTCTATTTGGGCAAGGTTTGTCAGTGTTGTTCATTCTACTCGATTGTACTCGTTAAGCCGAGAAACCAAAATTACAGGTCTGTGAGAAGCAAAACACGTGAGCCAGGACACACCTTTGTTTTTCAGAACTGTGCAAACAAACATTTGCACACAACTCTTCCCAGTAAAGTGGAAACGAGTTAAAAGGGTTCAATGACTGACTTAGTCATTATCTGATTCTCAGCTGCTGAAAATTACATATTGCTAGAAAACTATAAATGTTAGGTTTTAGAAAAACATTTAATCCTAGGACAAAACCAGTGCCAATGTGTTACGTAGAATCCAGTGTAGATAAACAAGGGTGTACTGTTTGCTAAATTTTTCATCTTGGAGTCTGCATCCCGTTCTTGGAAAATGTTAAAAACTATTGTTTTTCCTGTTAACACATAACATGCTGGCATTGTATGCTTAACTTTTGTTCTATGAAATGTCTTTTCTTCCTCTTCCCAAAAGGAGCTGTACTAACACTTGGAGGCAATTTTTTAAAGGTATAACTGTGTCCTTCACAGAGCTGTGTCTTCAGCAGGAGTAACTCAGTGTCAAATCAGATATGTTGAGTAAAATCTTAGGAGAATTAGGGACACACACTGGGGCCTTGATGTGGTGTTGCCACTTGATTTGAAGGTTTCTCTCCTGTTTGCAGCCTCCTCCTTTGCTAAGACACTTTTTTTTTCCTACAGGAAATGACACATCTGAAGCTGTGGTTGGCATCAGTGTGGTGTTTGTACTGTACCTACTGCGTGAGCTTCCTCAATGTAGATGATAAGGAAATCTGCTATTGAGCTGAAGTCTTTGATGAGCTTGTTGAAGTCATCAAATTTTAACATAAATGAAGGTCAGGTGCAACTTCCAAAATTCAAGATTAAAGGACGGTTATCTGGGAAAAAAAAAAATTGTGGTTAAGCAAAGGGAGGAAGGACAGAATTAAACACACTGAAGTGAGCCCCTGGCACAGAGATTCCTGGGCTACACTAAGTCACTTAATCCATAAACCTCTCCTAGGTCATTAAAATCAGCAGCAAAACCTCTGCATCTCTGCAAAGCAGGCTTAAAGGTGTTTTTCCTAGCCAGGCTCTGATCTGTGCCACATCCAGCAGGGAGTTTACCTGAGGGAACCCTGCCCAGTACAGGCAGGAGGCACCCTGCAGTCACACAGCTGCTCTTTTCCTCACCACAAGAGCCAGTTCATAAGTTACCAACGTTTTTGGGATAGGGAACTGATCCAAAATGGGCATCTCAGCCTCTCTGGGGTCTTTAGTATGGAGCAACTTCAAAAATACTAAACATGGCCTTCTGCAAGGTTATCCAGGGACAGTGGATAGTTCAGGGGTGGGTATTAAGGACAGAGTCCCAGAGCCTTTTCATGTCCAGATCTTTTTAGATGTGTCAGTTCCAGCTGAGCTGAGGGGAAGCTGCAGACTTTTCAGTCATGCATCAGAGGCTTTCATGCTTTCAGTGTATTTCTGCAATTTCCTGTCCAAACAGAACTCTGGTTATTTATTATTATTAAACTAACCTTACACTGGCAAAAGTATCTGCAGTTGCTTACAAATTAACACATTATTGTGTTGGTTTTGGCACCTGTTTGCAAGACCTTGATGTAAGAGAGCTTGCAGGATTTTTAAGCACCTCTTTTAGTCTGCTTATGCTAAATTATATGAAATTTGTTCAAGATCTTTCTGGCTGGGCTTAACTTAAAAGCTGCTGCTAACATAGATCCACATCCTAAAGAATTAAATAACAGTGGTACCTTCCTGTAGATTTTGTGTATCTCTCTTCCATTTTGCATCCCCTTTTCTACATAAATATCTCTATATAATTAGGAAAGCAGAGTGAGAGAAGGATGTAATCCCCCCCATGGGGATGGAGGCTGCAGCTTAATGATTAATTCCACGTTCTGCCGAGATCTCAGTGGGAGGCAGTGGACAAAGTACAAAGCAGCTACTTCTGCTTTATCCCCAGCCGCTTTGCATCTGGAAAAACCCACTCTGTGCTTTCTAGGCTTTAGGCTGGCTAAGGGAGCTGGTGTGGAATTTTCTATATGGACAGGGAACGACAGCCAACACTCAGGAATCATTGCACACAGTTCAATTCTGGGCCTTCTCTCCCTAAAACAAATTATTACCTTGGCTTTCAGCAAAAAGTGCTTCCAGACAGAGCCAGATCTTGCAAAGGTTCATAAGCTCAGTGGTATGAAGGGATAGCATACACAGGGTGAGAAATGCAGGTTATTTTTGAAAATCAAGAGGCAGCTGGAGTAAATGTGCTTGGATGTGCATCTTCTCCGTCAAGTAAGTGCTGGTGGTCTGCACATGATGCACTCAGGTGCCAGCTGCCTGTCCCTGTTCCCTCAGCAGCATCTCCTCATTTATGCTCTCAGCAAACCAAACCCAGCCACATGGCTCAATTACTGACCTTCCATGAAATCCAGGAGGTGACGAACTTCCCCGCCAAGGGTCACCACCGGTGTGTTGGGAGCCAGGTGTCCCTCGTAGGCTTCATCCTCCAGCCTCTTCCACTTCACCTTCAGCACAAACAGCAAGTACTTGAAGCTGAAAAAAGTCGGGCCCCAGTTTTCGTAGCTGAACTTTGGATTCTGGTTCATTCTGCTCTTTTCGCCCATCTTTAGGATGTACCTTTTCATGGCATTAGGGAACAGTATCATCAGTGTTTTGCCAACAACAACAGACAGAGTAACCTGCAGAAGAATCAGGATTTTCTGTAGGAATACCCTGATGCCAGACATCGTGGTGGAGAGATCTGGCTGCTCCCGATGGGAGCACAATTCGAGGTAGGGGCAAAGGTAGAGGGTGAAGGGGAGGGAAAATGTTCACGTGTTCTGTTGGGTTTCTGCCTTGCCTTGCACATTGTCCCCTCCCTGCACTTCAGCCGCTGTGTGAGCAAGGATCCTGTCAGCCATGCTCCCTCCAGCTGCACCAAAGGCAGCAGCTGCAGCCAGGGTGGATGTGTGGTGCTCACTGCTGAGCCGTGAGGCTTATCTACAAATGTGGTCTGTGTTTTACTAATGAGGGGAGCGGGATCAGGATGTTCTCCCTGAATCCTGGACTAAAGACTGAGGCACTGATGCTTGAGGCCTTGGGGTGATGCAGACGCTGGGCAAACAGTGCCCTGTTCCTCCTGCTCTGCCTGCTCTGGGGCTCTGCTGCACTCCAGGGTTTGGCATTTTGGGCTGAAGGATTAAAAAATAAAACAACAAAAATATACCCTCCAGTATATATAATATCCAGCTGGCCCCCAACACAGGAAGGATGTGGATCTGTTGGAGCAAGGCCTCAAGAGGCCACCAAGATCAGTGGGTTGGAGCAGCTCTGCCATGAGGAAAGGCTGGGAGAACGGGGATTGTTCAGCCTGGGGAAGAGAAGGCTTTGTGGTGACCTGTGGCCTTCCAGCACCTGAAGGGAGACAAGACAGACGGACAGAGGCTGTTGACAAGGGCCTGGAGTGACAGGACACGGGAAAATTGCTTCAAACCAACAGAGAGCGGGTATACATTAGATATTAGGGAGAAATTCTCTCCTTTGAGGGTGGTGAAACCCTGGCACAGGGTGCCCAGAGAAGCTGTGGCTGCCCCTGGATCCCTGGCAGTGTCCAAGGCCAGGTTGGACGGGGATTGGAGCAACCCGGTCTGGTGGGAGCTGTCCCTGCCCATGGCAGGGGGTTGGAATGGGGTGATCTTTAATGTCCCTTCCAACCCAAACCATTCTGTGATGCGCTGATAAAACTCTCAGTTACCAAAACATGCAATGTACGTTTATTACAGATGTAAAAGCGTATGATTATCTACAGCCGCTGTGGCTATTTGTGCACAGACGGTCGCAGACCCGGCAGCCACGGCCACACCTGACCAGCCGCGCTCGGGCCGCCGCGGGCCCTTTAAGGGGGCGGGCGGGCGCGCACGCGGAAGCGCCGCGCATGCTCTGATTGGCCGGTGCCAGGCGCGTCGCTGGCGGGGCGGTTGCGCCCCGAGGNGGCGGGGACGGGGCACGGGCGGGCTGGGGGCGCGGCCGCGGGGCACAGCAGCGCGGGCACAGGGCGGGGGACGGGACCCGTCCCAGCGCTGCCCCTGTCCTCTTGCAGGAGGGTCGAGCCCCGGGGAGCTGGTCCTCGTCTAGGCGGATGAATGGCGACGGCGGACGACCTGAAATTCCAAGGTAAAGGCGATGTCGCAGTTGCGGACGCGGGGCTGGGGCCCAGCTGGGGGAGCCGTCAGGCGCTGGAGGCTTTGGGAGCGATTCTGAGCGTTCGCAGAATAAAAACGTCCTGGGAGTTCTGCAGTAATCGTCGGGATGGGAGTGGGGCGGGGGGCCTGGTGTCCTGGATCTTCTGAGATGAAATTGTGCTGCTGGCGAGCTAAAAAATGTAACCGGTGTTGAGCGGAAGCGTGGACTGAAATCCTGTGTGGTAGCAAGTGACAGCTGGAAAGGAGCAGAGCGCTCTGTAACCTGCAAAAGGCCCCGGTTTCAGACTTCCTTAGTTTTTGGTAAAAAAAAATCTTGTCAGTTTTTGGACAATATTAAAAGTACCTATTTCTTCAGAGAGGCAGCTTTCCCCTCCCCTTGCAGAGGCCTGCTGGCCTCGGGTCGGGGCTGTTGGCAGGGCAGGCAGGCTCTGGTGGTGCCGGTGTAACATCGTGCGGGCAGACTGGCAGGAAAGGCGGCCACGCGCTTTATTAACTGAGTAAATGTTCGGCTTGATCCGTGTCAGTTTGGGCTTTAGGAAATAGATAATATATTCAACATGCCAAAGTTAGTGGTTATCCTGTCTCAGGCTCTTTATGTGTTTATTTGAGCCCTGAGAACAAAAATTTTAGTGTCTTGATCATCGCCTGTCTTGTAATGTACTTATTTGCAGAATTTGACGATGCAGCTAATTTGCTTGCAGCAAATCCTGATGCCACCACCATAAGCATCGATGAGCCAGCTGAAATCCCCAAGAATCAGCACAGCCGCCTGCAGGAGCCAGGGAGGGAAGAGGATGATGAGTTACTGGGCACTGATGACTCTGATAAAACAGAGGTAATGCTCTCACCCCTGCTGGTGGAGGCCTGTGAGAAAGATGGAGAGGGACTTTTTACAAGAGCATGTAGAGAACAGGACAAGAGGGAATGGATTCAAACGAAAACAGAAGAGGTTTGGATAAGGTATCAGGAGAAAGTCTTCTCTGTGAGGGTGGTGAGGCCCTGGCACAGGCTGCGCACAGAAGCTGTGGCTGCTCCATCCCTGGAAGTGTTCCAGGCCAGGCTGGACAGGGTTTGGAGCAACCTGGGATAGTGGAAAGTGTCCCTACCCATTGTAGGGGCTTGGATTGAGATGATCTTTAAGGTCCCTTCCATCACAGGCCATTCTGTGGTTCTGACAGCAAAAGGAACTTGTCATGGTGATGAGGGTGTGTTACAGATGATGTGGCAGCAGGTGGTAACAGGCTGCTCTTTAGAACCTCAGGCCACGATTCTGCCTGCAGGGAGATAAGAGACTGACTGCTAACAGATATTGGAGGGGGAAAGGAAGCCTTTACATAATTCATAGGAAGCACCACCCTGTTAAGTTTGTTTTCTGTTTTGGTACCAAAATCATGTGATTACTGTGGAAAGGAGCTAGTAATGCATAAATTGCCTGCTTGTAACACTTTCTGTGTTGCCTTTCCCACCATCCAGCTGCTTGCAGGACAGAAGAAAAGTGCTCCTTTCTGGACTTTTGAGTACTACCAGACCTTCTTCGATGTGGACACATATCAGGTTAATACTCTGCTCCCAGAGGAGGGCTGTTGTCTGAATTACGCCTCACCCATTGAGGTTTTTTTCCTTCTTGCATTGTCAGTCAGACAAATCCTTATGTTTCACAGGTCCTGGACCGAATCAAAGGGTCGGTGTTCCCAGTCCCTGGGAAGAACTTTGTAAGGCTGTACATCCGCAGCAATCCCGACCTGTATGGTAGGTACATGAGGAGTGAGAAGGTATTTTCTGTGCTAAATATTTCGAGTTTATGTTTCTTTTTACTTGCTAGCCTTAAAAAGAAGGAGGGCAGAGGAGGTGTTATTGAACTTGTTTCCTTTTCAGGTCCCTTTTGGATATGTGCCACACTTGTGTTCACCATTGCTGTTAGTGGCAATCTCTCGAATTTCTTCATCCATCTTGGCAAACCAACGTACCACTATGTGCCTGAGTTCAGAAAAGGTTCGTAAGTAGTCATTTGTGGGGGGTTTTGGTTGGATTTTTTGTTGTGGGATTTCTTTTTTAATGTGCAAATGAAGTAATATAAAACCAGGTCATGGCTTTGATTTAGCAGAGTCTTTTGATTGATTGCTGTCTTTAAATTTTTAGAGATGTGAAACAAGCCCTTAAGGTGGGCTGTGACTTGGCAGGACCCTGTTTCTCCAGAGCATAAAATAATTACAGGGTTTTAGAAAAGCAAGCAGGAGTAATTAGTTATTTTTTAGCCTTAGTGAATGTCTCCTTGTACAGAGAGTGAAAGCCCAGCACTGGCCACCGTGGTGCTTTGGTGGGTGCTTTCCTGGATCTGTGGTCTCCCAGGAACCTGCAGGCCTCAGGCAGAAAATCACCAGATCAGATTAGCACTCGTATCACCTACCAAGGGCTGGAAGTTGTTACCCTCTGGCAAACACAAAAATAAGCAAAAGATGTTCAACTGATCTGTTCCCCCAAGAACTCAGAATGAGGAGCCAGTTTTTCTATATCTGTCTTTGTCTTACGAGGGAGGCTGCTGTCCCTGAAAAGGAGCACGGCTTCTCTTTGTTTCCAAAATCCTTAATATACTGGGAAGAACGTTGCCACTTGGGAATGCAGTCACTTGAATAATTTCAAATGTGATGCTAGCTGCTAGTAGCTGAATTTCTATTTTTAACTAAGTTTTTCCTGCCTCTGTGGTTTTTCCTTTCCAACAGAAACTGACAGCATTTTGTACACAGGTGTAATAAAGAAATTGAAAACACCAAGAGAATTTTTTCTGAAGTTTTTACTTTTAAACTAACTCGAATTGCTGGCAGAGTAGTGAGTGTAAACTAGATATAAATGCAAAGTTCTTAGTTTATTAATAATTCAAACTTCACCTTTTGGAAGTATCTTCACAGGTAGCTTTCTAGTTTTCGTGCTGAATGCTTCTACACCTTTGATTCTGACAGGATTCAAAGTAGAACAATAAACCCTCTGTTGTTTTTCCAGTGTCCATAGCGGCTACAACGATTTATGCGTACGCTTGGCTTGTTCCCCTTGCTCTCTGGGGATTCCTGATGTGGAGGAACAGTAAAGTCATGAACATTGTCTCCTACTCATTCCTGGAGATAGTGTGTGTATATGGCTACTCCCTCTTCATTTACATTCCCACAGCGGTACGTCTGGCTAAAGAGCGCCCCTCTCACATGTCCTGGTTGAGAAGATTTGCTATTTCTTAAAATATTGTTGATACTTGTTGAAATTTCAGAGACTGGGAGAATCTCTTGCTCTTTTTCTTGAAGTTTATCTAGTGTAAAGGTGTCTTGCGAGTGCTGGAAAAGCCCAGGACAGGTCATTTCCCCAGAGGCAGCAAACCCATGCAAGGTGCTGCTGGTGAGCCTGGCAGGCTGATGTTTGTGTCCCCAGGGAACAGATATCTGTGCAGGATGGCAATGCTGATGGCTTCAAGGACAAGTTTCCCTGGCAGGGGTCATCCTCCAGCCAGGCACAGGCCTTGGAGGGAGTGGCATAACTGGGGATTCACTCTTGTGTCTGAGAGTAAAGCTCATCACTGCTCTTATTCTTTCCTCCAGTAACAGAGATGTGTCAGATAAGGGCGTGAGTTAATCTGTGCACAAATGGGCTGGAAGTGATGATGTGTCACAGAACACCCAGCCTCACTGACAACCCTTCTCCTGCCTTTCCCAGATTTTGTGGATCATCCCGCAGAAGGTGGTGCGCTGGGTGCTGGTGGTGTTCTCGCTGTGCCTCTCGGGGTCTGTGTTGGTGATGACCTTCTGGCCCGCGGTCCGAGATGACAACCGCAGGATTGCCGTGGCCACCGTGGCCGCCATCCTGCTGCTTCACGCCCTGCTGGCTGTCGGCTGTTTGGTGGGACACTGCCATTCCTTTTCCCTAATCTCCTATTGCCTAGGACAGGTGGCATGTTACAGGACAGGGAAGGAAGGATTGGCTGGTCACTGGAAAACCGCTGATGTAAAAATTCCACTTACTTTAAATAGCAAAAATTGATATAGCAGTGTGTCACCCTGACAGTGCTGGTAATAAACTCAATAATCAATTATGGGGTCGTAGAATATCTCCCAAGTTGGAGAGGACCCATCATGATCGTCGAGTCCAACTCCCACAGAACACTCTTGAATTCACCTGGAATTCAACATAGTATCAGCAAAGCATTAATCTTTGTAGTATCCAGTGGTACTTTATTCCAATGAGTACTATGCTTAGTCCTTTAGAAGGATTAAATGTTCCATATAAAGTGTGTGCTTATGAGTTTTGGCAGGTTTGTTTTCATACACAGTAAGTGTTAGAAAGCAGAAGACCCGGGTGCTGCTGAAATACACAAAGAACATTTAAATTATTTGTTTCCTTATTGCAGTGGGTAGAAGGGTATCAGCCAGGCCTCAGCTTCCAGAGTAGACAGATTTGGTTCCCCACAGCTCAGCGTGCAGAGAGGCAACAGCAAAACACAACTCTCCTTGGATCTGCAATCCAACCCTTTCCACGACAGGTCTTTTTCAAAGGCCTTGGCTGCTACCACTTAAAGTACAGCTCAGAGCACCATTTTAATTGACCATTTCTAATCTGATAAAACAGAAAAATATTCAAATTTGCCATTTCAGTGCTGTGTTTGTACCTGTGTTTGGTGGGTGTGGAGAGAAAGAGCTGGGGTGAGGCAGCACTGTATGTTTCTCTCTAATTAGTTGTTTTCTTCTCTGATAATGTAGGCATACTTTTTTGATGCCCCTGAACTGGATATTCCTGCACCTATTATCCCTGCTCACAATGGAACAACAGTAATAACAAAGAGTCACTAAATAAGGTAAGAATCCAATCTAAACTTTTCTTTCTGCAGTCATCGCAGACTCCCCATATAGTTGAATGTAAAGGGGTTTACCAGACTAATTTTCCTAAATGGGGTCTATATATAAATAATATTTATTAACTTTGTTTCAGCTGTAAGTTTTAAGTACAGATGTAAAAACTGAAAAGACTCTGAGGAACAAAGATACGTTACCTTTCTTTTCTTTGAGGTTTTCTCTTGGTGAAGAGACTCATAGTTAAATAAATAATATACTCAGCCCCTTACAAAAACCCAAAAGCATTTATTTGAATTTATTCTGCACAAGTGGATCTAAAGCAAGAAATGGTTACACTCCAGTTTTTCTTTCCTTTTAATGTAAAAAGCAGATTGGATTTTTCCCCTTGATGTTTGAGACAGCGTTTCAGAACAGCAGCTGTGTGTGGGGACATCCGTGTAGGCTCTGGGCAGGGCTGACTCAGAGCCTGAGCCATCCATCCCTCTGAACTGCATTCCTTCTGTGGGATAGCTTGAGGATTTGCTTCCTGGTTTCCGGGACTGCTGCCAGCAGCAGATGACATCTGAATTCTGTTGGATAATTCTGTGGAGCAGGTCCAGGAACAGGCTAATAGACATGTAAAGGCCGGGCCGCTCCAAGTACGCCAGCCACAAGTGTGTTTGTGAAAACAAGGGCATTTACTGAATAGAAGCTATATTAGATTTAAAATAAACAAATAATATAAAAAATAGCCAAATGTGCCTAGCAAAAGGCACATGAAACTTACACAATCCAATCACGCAAGTCAATTTTACTGGCTTTTCCTCCTGCAAAATCAGTTTTTCATTCCAGATGCCTAATACGCATCAATATTCTTGATTCATTCAGTAATGAATTTTAGTATTGAGACCTAAATATGTGCACTATTGTGTCCTCTGGTGAGGAGCTGCAATATTCATGGGAGTTACTTGTCTCTTTCAGGTAACAGCACCAGTTTCTCCATCGATACAGTAGTTTTATTCTAGATTATTTTTTCACCGAAGACCATGGAAACTTCAAGGACGGGGGTGTGTTTTGCAGCAGGACGGACAGTGATGTCCCATGGACATACGGACATCTCCATCCTTACTGGACACTGACTGGTTCCAGGAGGAGCGTGAACGATTGATCCCAGTCTAGAACAGAAAGGGGTTTATTTGTTTGGTTGGGATTTTTTTAATGTTTTGTTTTGGTTTTTTGGGGGGGGATTTGTTTTGTTTTTTCTTTAATTCAGTCTATGCTCACCACACTGTTTTGCCTCCGAATAAAGCATTCTGAAGGCGGTGTGAGATCCGTATTTTGTGCGCAAAGCATCTTAACGCTCTAAAGCCGTGGGGAGGGTTTGGGCCAAGGCATGGTGGAGTTGGGACAGGCATGAACCTCCCTGAGGTGGGCCCGTGCCGCCAGAGAGGCTTTCCAAGTGTTAATAAACGGACTTAATGCGGGCTAATGTGACAATGTTATTTCCTCGCCGCCCCGGGCCGCGTTCCGCGCCCTTACACACGGACGAGGCCCCGGCCCCCTCAGGCGGCCATGGGCGCGCGGGGTACGCCGGGACTTGTAGTTCCCCACTGCGCGTGGCGTCACCCGCGCACCCGGGGGGCGGGGAGCGCGGGCGTGCGCGCCTTCCCATTGGCTGCTGCCTGGGCGCGCGGCGGAAGTGTCGCGGGGCCGGCACGTGGGGCCGTTGGGCGGCGGCTTTGAACGGGCGGCCGGGCCGCGGCCATGGAGGCGGCGGCGGCGGGCGGGCAGCGGGCGCTGCTCCGGCAGGTCGGTCCTCGGGCTGCGCTTCCCTCGGGCTGCGCTTCCTCAGGCGCTGGGGTGGCGGGTGGTGGCGCATCCCCCCCCGCTCCCGGTTCCATCACGCTGTCTCCCCGCAGGTGTTGGGCTGGCGGATGGTGTCGGTCCCCGGCCCCTCACGCTGTCCCCTCAGGTTCTGGGGTAGTGAGCCCCGGTTGCCTCAGCCTGCGCACCCCTCAGGCGCTGGGCTGGCAGGTCCCGGTCCCCGCTCCCGGTCCCCTCCCATTGTCTCCGTGCAGGCACTGGGTTGGCGGGTCCTGGTCCCCTCACGCTGTGTCCCCGCAGGTTCTGGGCTGGCGAGTGGCCGCCGCCGTCACCTGGTCCCTGCTGCTGCTGCCCATCTGCACCGCGGCCTTCATCGTCCTCAGCGGCCTCGACCTGCTCCACCCGGTGCGCTGGATCTCGAGTAGGTGCCCGGCCGTGTTTTCCTGTTTTTGCCCTCACGTGCTTGTGGTTTTGGATTTTTTTCTCCATGCTGTTGTTTTGGGCTCTGTCCCAGATAACGGGAACTCACGGCATCGTGTTACACTAGTGTTTTGAGTGATCTTTGGCCTTTGAAGTGTTTCTGTGTTACAACCACAGCAGCCACAGTGCACCCTAGGTAGGAAAGTGTGTTGCAAGTTCCTGTGAGTATATGCCTCACAGAAGAAAAAAAAGCAGGTTAAGCACTTTAGTTTTGTGTTCGGAATACTTGGACACCCTTCCCCTTCCACCCTGTGCTGCTGCAGTTTCCATGAACAGCTTCAGCTTTCTCTGGTGCGCTGAATCCTAAGAGAAATTCCTGAGGCAGCCACTCTGTGTGGTGAGAATAACTTTCCCCTGAGTGCCTACAACAAAAAATTGAGAGATGTTTAGCTGGAAGCTCGATGCCTGTGACCACTGAGCTGCTTCAGGCTGAGAGAATTGACTTCCTTCCTCCTTTGAAAATAGAAAAACCCAAAAGAACCACTCTGTAAGAAATTTTTTCCCTTTTCAGTGTGGCTGAATGGCTGCAGCTTTTCTTAAATGAAGGGAAATGTGATATTTGAGCTATAGTTTAATTCACTTTGAAAGATTTTTTTTAAAAACAAACTTCTGAGTGTTCACTTACAAGAAAATCAGTTATAAGGGTGTAAAATAGTTTCTATGAAGTTTCAATATGCTTTTGTGCAGAATGTTGTGTAGCTGGGCAGACCTCATGTGGAATTAGAGTCCATTGACCATTACTTCCCCTTAAGCACTTAGAGGATTATTGTCAATTGCTTGTGCTCTTTTCTGTTACTTAATATGTCGCTGCAGTGCTATTGCAATTTCCTGAACTATAATTTTTTTTTTTTAGATTCTTTCAATGATTTGTATACTTCCTATGTCATCTTTTGTATCTTCCTGATGTCTGTGGTAATAATAGTAATAAGCATCTTCAACGTTGAATTTTATGCAGGTGGGTTGTGTCAATTGTTGAACTGTCTTTGATACCTGAGTTAAATAAGATGATCATTTATAATTTAGCGACTGACCTTGACTGTGAAAAGTTCTTTGGTGACAATGGTGGGGTTATTTATCTTTTTTTTTTTAAATGAAAGGTTTTATTAGTAATGAGTGAAAATGAATTTTCTGCTTTTATTTACAGTTGTGCCATCGATACCATGCTCTCGATTAGCACTGATAGGAAAAATTATTCACCCTCATCAAGTCATCCATTCCTTTGTTCATGCTATCATGGGAATGCTGGTTGCTTGGTGTGCTACAGTCATGACAAAAGGCAGGTTCCAATTTCTTGCTGTGTCCTGCACGCCTTCAGAAAGGTAACTGTGTGTGTCAAAGATAAAGAACTTTAGTTGTAAAATGTATTTACTGATCGTTTCTTTCAAAAAGAATCCCTAGAATTTGGGTATTCTCAAAAATCAGCAATTATATGTTGATTTCCTCTATTAAAGAACAGAAAATAACAAAGCACAGAGAAATAACTGAAACAGAAAAACTAAGTTGCCAGGATTCTTAATGAAAAGTTGGTGACAACTTGGTTGTCACTTGAACTAAGTCTTGGTCTTGTGGTTAATGGGACATATTTCGTAAATACTGGAAGCATCCTCGTGCATAAACTACAAAAACAGCTGGTGGATTTCTACTTTAGCAAAAACTTACTGAGATACCATCAGATGTACTGATCAGGAAAGTAAAATCAAACTTCTGATTTGAGTTTCCTAAGGCTTGAACAGCTTTTTTTTTTTTTAACTCAGAATTGATTCCAGGTTTTCTATTTTAGCCTAGAAGATGCTGTTCCTCAGATGTGCCTAAATGAGTATCACCTCTTCTTTCTGCTTTCTGGAGCTTTCTTGGGATACAGTTACAGCCTCTTCTATCTTATTAACAACATGAATTATTTGCCATTTCCAATCATACAGGTAAGAGGTTTAAGCGCCTCTGTAGAAAGACACGTGTAAGTGAAACAGTGATCAAATAAGCCTGGATAATTTATGAGTATGGCAGTAGGAGCTGCCTGTGGGCAGCTGCTGTCACTGATAGATGAAGTGTACACCCAGCTTTGAATGCCAGCAGTGTTCATCCTCCTCCTTCCTGCTCAGCTTCTTTTAAATGAACACAGAAGTTGGGATGCTGTGACTCGACGTTTAGACTACACCCCTGTGATGCACGTTAAAAGCTGGCTGAGGTGGCAGGTGAACTGCAGGAAAAAGATGATGTGCACGAGCTGGGTATCAGTTCCTGGAACTGACAACAAGGGTCACCTAAAAGCTGAAAATCTTGACAGTTTAAAAAAAAAAGCAGCATATTATCAGTGGTAACTGAGTTCCAACTGTACCAGCTCAGCTCAAGTCTAAATAGCACATTAAATCTTGCTTAGAGCTCAACAGCCAAAGCCTTTTTCTGTGTGTAGCGCTATGGAAACTGAAATTCCATTAATTCCTCTGGAGGAGTCCTGCAGAAATCTGTACCAGTGTGAAACATCATCTTAAAAATGCTTCTGTTGCTGCAGCCTCACTGCAGTCATTAACTTTGCCTGATTCCCAGATTTGCACAGTCCAACCAATTTGGCAAGAGTTGTCTTTAAACAAGGTTGGTTGTATTAGTGAAAAACACATGTGCTGCATTATGCTGACCATTCAGTTCATCAGCAAACCAAGCAGCATTTTGTTGCTGAAATACTTTTTAAAAAATCTATTTCGATGTTGTTAATTCTCCTTTTTTTTGTTTTGGTCTTTTTTTCCTAACCAACTTAGTCAAATAAAAAATTAAATCACTTTGGTTGCATTTGCATAGTTTCATTTTCATAGTTTCATTTGTCAGCTGGGTTGCTTTTGTCATTTGGAAATGTGTATCGTTCATTTATTGGGAGGAATAATTATTATGTTGGTTTCACTGCTTGGAGGATTACTGACTCTGGAACTCAGGCTCGTCTAAATTTTCCCTGCATTTTAATTGAACATTTAGAATCTCAGTGAAATCTAGTAGATTAAAGATGCCTATTTTTCCCTTTATGTTGCACTAGACAGAGCTACTCTATTTTGTTCTCTTGTGTATTGAGTCAATCTATTCCATCTTCAATTTTCACTGCTACAAGAAGGAAAAAGGATAAGAACTAGACATGAGCATAAAATGTCAGGAAAGATTGGGAGCATAAATAATAAATGTAACACCTGGAATTACCTTAAATTAAGTTTTTAATTGATCTAGACTACAGGCTTTCAAGTACCTTGTCCTTTTTTTGCTGTATTATTTTTATTAACTGTTTCATTGATTTGTTCTGAATGTGGAATACTAAACTATTTATTTTGTTTGGTTTTAGCAATACAAGTATTTACGTTTCAGAAGATCTCTGCCTCTCCTGATAAAACACAGTTGTGTGGAATCACTATATTTTGTTAGAAACTTCTGTGTCACGTATTACTTTTTTGGTAAGGGTTCCTGAAATTCTCTCTATTTGTAATTCCTGTATTTGAAAACTTTGATCAGTCAGGCTTTGGACTGTTCCTTCCATTGCCTGGTAGTGGAAATGTGTGTCCCAGAGCTGAACCTGACACAGCAGCAGTGGGCAGGACTTCACTGTGTGTAATGCTGGCCTACCTTCACTGTTTTTTAGGCAAAGATTGGCACTTTGGCTTTATTCTCAAGTGCCCTGTGTATTATTTGGAGGGAGCTTGGGAAACAAAGGTAGGATGGCTCCCTCCCATAAGAAAATGGAGTTTGGTCTGTGGTACAAACGAAAATCTCTGCTGATGAAGATAATTGCACTGAACTTTCTAAAAATCAGGAATTCAATGTTAGGGTTGTGATTATCCTCCTAAATGATGTCAAAATATGTAAGAATTATTATCCCTTTATTTACATCAGAGGATAAATTAGAAGTATGGTGGTTCTATATCAGATTCCATTAAGTCTTTAAAAGCACTTTGCTGCTGCCTGGGCTGTAGTGAAAATTAATATTAAATTACTATTAACTCTCTTTTGTTAGTGAGGAAACACAATTAACTCACTGCTGCGAAGCTGCAATAAAAGAGAAGGCCTACATCTCTCAGTGTCTAGCTGCTGGCCAGAAGCCTTTTTTCATTCTCTTTTTTCTATTTCTTAAAACAAAATAACCCCAAAGGCAGATTGTTTTCTTGTCCATGTGAGTTACAAGACCAGTCTCTTGTCTCTGCATGAATTCTACTTTTTGTCCTCTTTATGTCCTAACGTGTGTGTGTTTTGTAGCGTTGTATTTGTTTCGGAGTTTCTTTCTGACCCCCTAGGTTACATCCCAAAGGTGTGGATATGCACCACGATGGATCTGCATACAGACAGGTAGGACATTGTGCTGGAAGCTTGGAATACTGGCTGACAGCTGCCTTTGCTGAGGAGTCCAGCTTGGTAGCAGGACCTGGTTCTTCGCCTCCCCACGCAGAACCATGGGGAGCTTTGGCCACTTCTGGAATGAATCCTAAAGGAACCAGCGTCCCCTTGTAGGAACAACCTTGTCATTAAGAGAGTAATTAGGAAATCACCTTTATTTTTCTGTAAGTCTCTAAAATATTAGAAAGGGTAAACACTCCAGATTGCATCTATGAGCTTTATTTGCTTTTCTTGGTGATTTTGGGGGAAAGGGGGGGAACATCTTTATTTTTATATGGCTGCTGTTTGTTTTAAAATAGGGAAGCTGGAGTCTTAATATCTTAACTGACTAAAACTGTAGCCATTATTACTTATTTCATATTTCTTTTCCTTAATTTCATAAATTTTTCTTAATTTTATTTCATCAGTTGTTGAAAAATCAGAGATGGTATCTCAAACATACTTAAACTTTTTTTGTTATAAAAGGAGCAGCTTTATTCCTCCAGTTGTTACTACTTTAACAGCTTGCTACAGACATCTTTCATAATAAGAATACTAAAATACTTATATCCTCTTGGTTATTTTATTTGCAGTAAATTACATCCTCTTGACACTCTGAGTGGGTTATTGGATCTCTCCTTGTTTTACCATACCTGGCTGAGTGGTGCATTTCTTCTGATGACCTGGTACATTGCTTGGCTGCTCTTCAAAATCTATGCCACAGAGGTGAGTCCTTGTGATAGTGCTCAAGTTAGCACATCAGCGTGGCACAGATAATTCTTCCATTTCAAAAGAAGTTCTACTAGGAAATATCTCATTGTGAGTTCTTGAATTTTCACAGCGTGCACTACAGATAGGAACTGAAAACTGAATAGTCAAGAGAGGCCTGGAATTAACTGACTTGCCCTTTCTTCTCATAGTAAGACCTGTACTCCTTACAAAAAATGTTTTGTTACTGCCACCTCCTCCTCTGACTCCTCTGCTTCTGTTTCCAGATATTTCCTGATAAGAATAGAGAGGAAAAAACTGTTCATGTAACTTGATTTTTATTTTTTTTAATTAAAATACTACAAGACTCTCAATAAAGGAGAAGAAAAGTGAGGTTTAAATCCTGGGTCGATGTGCTGGTGCAAAGCACTCATGGAATTAAACAGCAAATCCAGTGCTGTTGGGGTGTTTAATTAGCTTTAATTAGAAAGGTGTAGTTGTTGTGACTACGTGGAGAAGAGATCAGCAATGAGTCAAGCATGACAGCAGCTCTAAGGTGTGAGCAACCTGTCTCAAAGGATAATAACAAGCACCAGTGAACACTGTCAACATCTATAATTACTGTATTGCTTAGGAAACTGGAAGACAAAAGAAACATCCATCTGTGAAAGTGTAAAATGGACTTTGCCCTTTTAGCTGATGAAAAAAGACTTGTTAATCCACATGATTTTGTTTTTCTTTATGAGCTAAAAAACTTCCAAAGTTGCTTTTAAATATTTGCATAGTGTTAACTGAAAAGTAAGGAAAGAAATGGTAAAATTAGCCCACATGAAGTTCATTTATTAACTTGAAAGCAGAATTGCTACCTCAAATTTCAATATTGCAGTTGGAAACAGAGGAGGATAAGGTTATGATGTGTAAAAAGTGCAGTAACACAAAACTAACAGATAATCTGTGCCCAGATTGAACCGTGTGAAATAGCATTAAAACAATGCTATTGATACAATTCAAGCACTGCTATTTACATTTTAAATGTTGTAGCCACAGAAATTCTATTAAAACACAGGATATTAATATCATGATGATAAAAATAAGAATTGAAGATAAAGATACCTGGATTTTCTAAGAGTTCTCAATTTTAAACGAAAGGAGTAAACCCTTTTTTGTGTCTGTGTTAGAAATTCCTGGCCAGGTTACTGGTCTTTCATAAGATTTTCTTGTGCTTTCCTCTGTGTAACACAACTTTTGATGTTCGTATTTAGAGTCATCATTTTCCCATTCAACCAACATTTGCTCAGGAGACAGACCAGTGCCTGCCTAAAATCTTAAACAGCAATCCTCCCCTCCTTATAAAGGTAATTGAACTCCTACCTCTTCCCTGATAGGTGTGTGCTGAAAAGGTGTTTTTCAGAGCATTCAGTCACATCTTACAGGCACCAGTTCTGTTCACTGAGGTGTTCCTTGGAAAGCTGCCTCAGAGCACCCACAGGCTGTTGCATTTAATGATGAAAATTTGTTTAGTAGTGACATCTGCTGGTGCTCACCACAGTTACTGTAAGCTGAAGATTCACTTAGTCAGAGGTAAGATCTGTGTGCAACAGAAGTGTAATTGTGTGTACTGATGCAAAAACAGCAGCTTAGTGGCATTCAGGTTTTTGTAACCCAACTTGTCACATAAGCAGGTGCTTTCTCAAACCTTTGTACTGTCAACATCCTGTCCCTGCTACATATATTTGAGCTCTTAACATGTGTGTTCTCTCTTGAAATTAAAAATATATCCATATTTATGTTGGAAGTTGGGTTTCTTTTTTATAAAAGGCAGTAGTAAAAAGCTACTTAAAACCTGTAAGTAAAGGAGAGGAATTTTGGTCTGTGGTAATCGTTAATAGGACTTACTGATGATGATACTTAGAAATTGCAGACCTCATTTAAGAAGTATTATGTAAATAAAGATAAGAATATTCTCTTGCACATGCAAAATCTACCTTTACTGATTTTACAGATTTCTGATAAGGCTGGATAGGCTGCAATACCTTTTTAACCTTTGCTGCATTATCTGAGGATAGGTGGGGAAGAGTTGAGCACAAACAGTTAAAGGAACAGGAAATTTAATTTATGATTTCAGTCATTAAAATGTCCTATTTATAATAGGGTTTGAATATTGTGAGAAAGGTTATTTTTAGTTTGGCCCATGAGCTGCTTAATCCCATGAAAAAGCAGTGGTATGTTGGTCCCATAAGGCACTGACCCTAAAGCCATAGTTGAGCTCTGGTTTGCTCAGTTCTTTTCTTAAGACTTTTTAGTGTCTTAAGATCTTTTTGCCTGAGCTGTTAGAATAAGTAAACTGTTAGATCTTCTTGAACTGAACTGACATATCAGTAAAGCTCCTCATAGCTCAGCAGCTCCATCCAGAGTGTCCCTAGGGATTTGCCTCCTTTCCCTTTCTGTTACATGGCTGGTTTTAGCCTGTGTGAACTCATTCTTTGGTAGGGATTGATTTTGTATGGATAACTACTTTTTTTTTGAGCAAATACATTAGGCTTTGCATGCACTAAAACATTTTCCTTTCTTTGTAGTTTTTAGCCTTACAAGACTTGATGTTACTTTCCCAGTATTCTCCTGTTCGACGACAGGAAGTCTTTAGCCTTAGTCAGCCAGGTAATTACAAAAATTATTTTGTGTTGATTCCTTTTTAAAAATCATCAGTCAAATGCTCTTAGAAATTACGTAACGCTGTGAGGCAGGCTACAGAAGCTAGGAGCCTCTTCCCCATGGTGCCTTTTCCAAAAGGAAGCTTAATTATCTATCTTCATGTTGTTTCATCTGCTAAACTCAACCAATTTTGGTGTCTGTTGGATTTAAATGATAGCCATAAGGAAGCACAGGTTTAGGATTTTGAAAGCAGGGCCCACTTTACGTCACCAGTCAGGTAGTCCAGACTGGAAAATCTAACAGATGTGTATGGAAGCTGAATGTTGAGGTGGGAGTGAGGGGAAATCAGGGACAAATACTGAGTCACCACTGCAGCTATGAGCGCAAACACTGGCTGTAACTTCAGTTAGTGTACAGTCCTTTTGCTGTATTCAGATATGGCAGAGGAGGTCAGTTAAAACTGCTTAGAAGCCTTCAGGAACTTTTTGTAGCACCTTATTGGAAATTCTAGTGTTTGTACTGCTTCAAAACTGTTTTGCCATCCCCACTGATATTTGTTCATTTTAGCTGTTCAGTGATTTCAGATCTGATGGGCTGAACTGCTTGTATTTCCTGCTTGCTTAGCAGGTTTCACTGAGTTATCCATAGAATCTGTCCATGTTTTCATCTTTCTCTCAGTACAAACAAGCTGTCACAGTGGAAATGCCCTGTGGTGTTTTAGAAGCTGAGTGGCACTGTCGCAGTGAAGCTCCTGCTGAGAGCACATGGGCACTGTCAGAACAGATACAGGGAGGAGCAGCTGGGTTAAACCCTGCTCTTTGTGTGCACTGCCAGGTGGGCACCCACACAACTGGACTGCGATATCCCGGGAGTGTTTGAGTCTCCTGAGTGACCTGACCCAGAGGCTGATTGCACAGCAGGAAGCAGCAGCAGCAAATGGGAGAGCAAAGCCGCCAGTGGGAGAGCTGAAGGTACCTCCGCAGACTCCAGGTATGTGAGGAAATGCTCATAAAGGTTTGTAAAGCATGAAAGTACCAATAGATACCTTAGTCTCAAATAAATTTTATGAGGAAAACGAGGAATTTCTGCAAATAAATGCAAACAAAAAAGATCCTCCCCAGTTAGGCTTAGGTATTTGTGTTGAAATAATCCCAAAATAGCTAGAAAACTTGCAATTGTCGTGATTACTCAGTTTGTTTACTTGCATGATACTATGTTCAATACAGTATTTTTTCCATACTTGCATGAATAAAAAAAGTCTGATTATCACAGTTTCAGTAAGTGGTTCAACAGAGCACAGGGAGAATTTAAGTCTTGCCAAGAAATGCTCTGTAATTTGCGTAACAGCTCTTATGATTAAAGATGGTAAAATTAGGTTTTGTTTATGTTTGTGTGATTCACTAATATCACCGTAGAGTGAGGAAAGCCCAGTCTGACTCCTGAGCTGTGAGCAGCCCCCAGGCGTTTCGAGTGTTTTACGTGCCAGACTTGGGCATCACTCCTGGCAGCACAGCTGTGTTAGCACAAGGCTGCCAGGTAATGGAATCCCTTAGCAGGCAGGGCCCTGGCAACAGCAGGGACTGTTGGTATGTCACAGGTGAGTTTCTTCTAGTGCTGCTGATCCTTGGCTTTTGAGAGGGACATGCCTTTGCTTACACACCAGTCAGAATGACTTGTCATTCTTCTATAGGCAGCCTTTTTTGTCGTACTTAATGCTAAAGACCCACTTTACATATATAGCAGTGTGTAGTAATGTTGGCTAGCAGAAGGAGTAAAATAAATAAATCCACAAGGATCCTTCTCATCACTTGCTGTTTTTAAGCTGAGAACTTTGAAAACACTCCATGCTTATGCTGATGTGTACTTTGCAAGACCAGAGTGCTAACCATGTCCTTTAATAAAAGCTCTGATACAGAAGTTGTTGAAATAGCAATCAAAAAACACCCATATCCTATTTCGTTGTGCCAGCCTGTTGTCTTCATGCAGTGTGTTCTTTGTCACTAGGAGCTGTTGGGATAGAAGAGATGTCATTCCAGTCACAGAGGTCCAACATTGTTCTCAGAGCCTCCATGTCTCCACTGGTGAAGCCATCCCTGATGCCTGTGAAGACGTCTCCTGGCTCTGATGTTGGTTCACCTTTCAGCTCCCCTGCTTTAAGTTACAAGATGGGAGCTGCGGATGTAAAGTCCCCTTGGCACGGACCGGTCCAAAGTCCCCATGTCGTGAGAAGGGGACCAAAGCTGTGGACATCAGTTCCAGGTAGAGATTGTTCCACAGCACTGTCTTGAGCCTCACAGCCATAGGTGTAGTAACCATGTCAGTGGAGAGTGCATTGTGAGGATTAAAGAGACAGCAACCAGTTTTTCTGAAGATACTGTTTGGGTTTTTTTCCTTGCAGATCAGCAAATGAATGGTTCCCACCATGAATCCTTCCCCGTGCTCTCTGCTGCAAAAACTGGCAGTGAAGCAGTGCAGCCAAGATTTATTTACACGTGGCTGCAGAACAAGCAAGAACAGGTAGAGTAAAATTGCAGTGCATGGGGGGTGCAGCTTAGGTGTATCTCTCTGGAAGAATTTTCCACTTTATGGAATGAACACTTCCTTCTCCACTTAGCTTATAGAACACAAATCCTTTCCTCCACTCCCTATCCCTATGCTGTGTGGAGATGGTAGGGTTGAGGAGGGCCAACAGTGCATGCCTTAAATGCAGATGATATGTTTAATCTTTTGTTTCTTTTCAGATGAAAAACTTCTTGTCCAAACGGGCGCTGATAATGTATTTCTTCAGCAAGGTGAGGGTGGTTCTGTGTTTGAGACACAGGTTATGGTTCTGAAACCTGTATTTTCATCTCAGGCTTTCCACTAATACAACATCTTGCTTGCTGTGAGTTTCATAGCAGGATTGTCCCATACCTGCAGAAAATAAGAATATCAATGCTTGTTTAAACTCATCTTACTAGAAACTGCATTTTGTTTAAAGCATTCTTAGCCCTTGAAAAGTACCCAGTGTATATCCTTCTTTTCCCCCTTTTTTTTCCTCCCCAATTACAGCTGTAGCGTTTTGGGCAGCTCCTGTCTAAAAACAATTTTACTTCTTTAGATCAGATTTTTCTGGCTATTTCCCAAGATCCACTGGCCTTGCAGGTCTGTTCTGAGGGGAGGGCCATGACCCTGTGGAATGTGTGATACCTTAATGAAATCTGCAAGCTTTGTGATATTATTTATCAAGTGCACTCACAACACTTTGCTTTCTTCTCAGCACCCAGAAGCCTCCATCCAGGCTGTCTTCTCTGATGCCCAAATGCACATCTGGGCTTTGGAAGGTAAGTGGTGTCCAGGTGATCCATTCTGTTGGTTCATGGAAAACTCTCTGGGCTCTGTGCTTTATAAAAGTAACAGTAAAAATCTTCAAAATGCTTTTGACAAAAACCCAACTGCATTTCAGACACCAACATGGGTAAAGTTTCATGGTACCTCACTTGTTAGTTTTGAGATCCCACATGAGATCTCTTCCTTTATGGTCTGTACAGATTCCTAAACTTGATTTCTAGTGAAATCAATCTTGATTTCTCTCTCATGTGAACCCATGTATCACTTTTACATGTTTTCTAGTGGCAGATTTATGATGTCTTTTTATAGCAGCTTTCCTGACTAAAGGTTCTGGGTCTTCCTCTGTTCGTCAGAGAGCTGAGGGAGGCACTCAGGTAGTAACTTAGCAAATAAACAAAAAGATGTTCTGCAGAGAATTAGAAGAACAATGACAGTATGAAGTTACATTTTGGATTTTTCTTGTTTCTTTCAAAGCCATAAGTAAATACCAATATTGATCGAATCTTTTATTACATTTGACCATGCAAAGTTGGTCAGTTTCCCTGGTGATGTGTTTTATGGGCAGATGTGCCATGCTGTGTGAGACTGAAGGTGATGGCTTGGGATGTACAGAGTCTGGAGATGGGAATCACACATAATTTTTATATAATCTCTCTTGCTTTACCAATCTCACGCTGTTACACACCTGTCAAACCAGTGACTAGTTTAGTCCTTGAGCCACAGCTGAGGTCACTGTCAGCTGGCAGCAGCAAGTCCTGAGGAATTCCACCACACTAGTGGAACCTTCAGGCACACCATGATCTTTGTTACTGAATTCTCATCTTTTGAAGCATTAATTAGAACAAATTTCTCTATTTTTTTAAAAAGGTCTGTCTCACTTGGTAGCAGCCTCCTTCACTGAAGACCAGTTTGGAGTTGTCCAAACTACACTGCCAGCTATCCTGAACACTTTACTGACTCTTCAGGAGGTAAAACTGTTAACTTTTTCTTGCTGCAAGGGGAGTTTAGGAGAAGAGGAGGAGTCTTGCTGATTTTACATAATGACCTTGCTGACTAGTCATAACACTGAAGTTGTTGCCACTAAAACAGCTCTTCTGCAGTTTACTTAAGCATACAGCTGGTTGCCCCTATGTACACTAAGAAATAGCTGAATAGAAACCCTGTTGGTTTTTTAAAATGAAGAAGAAAACATGGAATGTGTAATTTTAGAGAAATGCTACTCTGTGCTCAGTTGAAGAGTTTATTGCAGGGATGCAGCAATTCTAATACAATCTCTTTTGCAGAGTTAGAACTTAATCTTTATTTAGTTGCACACAATTCCTGGTGCAACATGGGGCACTTGGAGACACTGCAAATCTCAGGAGATAAAATCTCAGTCTCTGCTAATACTAAAACACTACTCTCAAATTACTGATGTTTGTGTAATGTGTGTTTTAAAAAATCCAGATTTATTTCCAAGACTATGTGTGTCCTATTAACATAACCATTTTACACTGCCCTAANAGGAGGTAAAACTGTTAACTTTTTCTTGCTGCAAGGGGAGTTTAGGAGAAGAGGAGGAGTCTTGCTGATTTTACATAATGACCTTGCTGACTAGTCATAACACTGAAGTTGTTGCCACTAAAACAGCTCTTCTGCTGTTAATTTAACCATACAGCTGGTTGCCCCTATGTACACTAAGAAATAGCTGAATAGAAACCCTGTTGGTTTTTTAAAATGTAGAAGAAGAAAACATGGAATGTGTAATTTTAGAGAAATGCTACTCTGTGCTCAGTTGAAGAGTTTATTGCAGGGATGCAGCAATTCTAATACAATCTCTTTTGCAGAGTTAGAACTTAATCTTTATTTAGTTGCACACAATTCCTGGTGCAACATGGAGCACTTGGAGACACTGCAAATCTCAGGAGATAAAATCTCAGTCTCTGCTAATACTAAAACACTACTCTCAAATTACTGATGTTTGTGTAATGTGTGTTTTAAAAAATCCAGATTTATTTCCAAGACTATGTGTGTCCTATTAACATAACCGTTTTACACTGCCCTAATGGAGATTCTTGGAAAGAATTTAGAGGTTATTAAAGTTCTTCAGTGTAAGTCATCTATTCCAAGAACAGGCACCAGGGGGGAAAAAAGCCAATACCCTTGTTTGTGAAAGAAACAAGTCATAATACAGGACAGAATTGTGTTTCTCCTGCAGCATGTGCTGTTCTTAGCTTAAGACTCAGTAACAGAGAATATTATTTCACAGAACCTGGTTCTGTGTTCCTGATGATGGCTGGGAAATGCTCAGTCTCCAAAACATTTTTGTGTGTCTTGGTGGAATTTCTGAATTGCACTTTGTTTTTGCTTTGTTTGACACAAACATGTTACTAGTTACATTATGAAATAATTGAACAGATTACAGGAATCTGTTTGTTTTTCTCAATCAGGTCGTAGACAGACATTTCAAACTGCCACATGTTTCTAGCAAACCTCCCCGGATTTCAGGGAGTCTGGTGGACACATCCTATAAAACACTACGATTTGCACTTCGAGCATCTCTGAAAACAGCCCTATACCGGATAACTACTGTCTTTGGAGAACACTTGAAGTAAGAACTTCCTCATGATTGCTTGCTTAAATTTAGTTTAATTAATGTTATTTTAGGACCTGTGAAAAGGAAAGTTTTGGTGGAAAAAAAAATCCCTTCTGGTCTTAATTACAACATGGTATTTTAGTATTTTTTGATTTGTGGAACCTTAAAAAGTTCCTGTGTTGATACATGGTCCCCCTTAGAAATTTATTATTCATAGATTCCTGGGCAATTTTTCTTAGTGACTTTTCATGAACTCTTTAGAAGCAGCTCATGAATACCACTTGTTAAATAAATCTGAACTGCTGAAAAGAAAATAAATCAACTAGAGACAATGGTTCTGCAGAGAGAGAATCCTGTGAAGGGTCCAAATAATGAAATTCCGTTGCTGCCTGGTTGTCTTCCTCAGCCACTCTCCCAGCGGGCAAACTTCCATGCTTGGCCTCAGAATATGTGGGACTGAAACACCCTGCAGTATCTGCCCATCTCTCCCTCTGGGGATGAAATGTCCCTCAGTTTAGAAGTGCTCAGTATACAGGAGGGATCATTTTAAGACGTTCTTTCTTACCTAAATCATCCTTGCAGTTAATCAGTTGCTGTTTAAAGGTAAGGAAATGGGCAAGGGTTCCTGGTATAGGTATTTTTTAGAAGCTGTTGAGGGTAAGAATTGACAGTTTTAAGGGTTAATAAACTTCTTTGTCTTGGAACATAGATGGTTTTTCATAAAATTTAGTTTCAGTGTAATTGATTTCGATGTACACTCAATTTTGGCATGAGACTTTAGTTTTGTGCTGTATTACTTTTAATGTAAAATGTTCTGCATTTGTTTCTAGTGCTGTACAAGTGGCTACAGAACATAAGAAAAGACTTCAGCAATTCCTGGAGTACAAAGAATAAATTTTGATGCAGGTACAGTTGGTTTTTTCAAGACTTGCTAAGAAGAAAGTGGGACTAATGAGGCTTTTTACTTTGGCTTTTTGGAAAAGCTTATGGAAGTACAAGTTGCAGAACAAAACTTTTAGAACTGTAGAAGAGTTCTTATGGGTTTGGATCATCTTTTGTATAATAAAAGTTGTAAAATTCGTCTTGTCTTCTTTTAATGTCACTTACAAATGAGAAAGTGCCAGTTCTTCTTCTCGGTAAGACTATGACATTTAAGATTGTCAGAGTTACTTTGACACTCAGATCTTTCATTATTTTTCACACTGTGTTCCTTCCCTACTCTCTTCTGTTAAGGGGCTGAGGAGAGATTCACGTAGATACTTAGTGCTTAAGTGCTTTATAAATTTAGTTGATAACACTTCTAGATTGAGAGTGTAGTTTAAGTGTAGGAAACAGATGTGCTCAGGAATAAAACACGCTGCTCCTCTGTAAGCTGGAAATACTCCTCCAGAGTAAAATAAATGTGCAGAAAGGCATTATTAGCACACAAATACTGCCTGGAAAGTGAGCAGCTCAGATTTTATCTTTAAGGTGACTTAGGAAACCAAGTTCTGATCTATACAGGAAACATTACTGCATTTAGTAAAACTCCCAAGTAATGATACCGGGAATTAAAGTTTGGATCAACAGCTTTCTGTTCAGGGGGTAGGAAGGATGTTTGCAGCACATCCAAATTTTTCAAAATGGTATACATTACTGGTAGATTCTGGTGAAAAATACTACTTTGTAAAGCTTTTTATCTGAAAACCTGTCTAAAAAATTTAAAAATTACCTACTCAATTTTTTAAACAGACTTCAGTTACTGTGATACCTATAGTGGAAAATGTGTGGAGTATGAAGATCAGAACAGCAAGCTAAATGGTTCTGCAAATGAATTGAGTTTGATACGGGGAAACAAAACTGNGCTAAATGGTTCTGCAAATGAATTTTTTCAAACATTTGAAACAATCAAACAAAACTATCATTTTCCTTCAGTGCTGTTATTCTATGGTTTTTGTTGTGTTGGTTTTTTTTTTTTTTTTTAACAGAGGACCCAAGATTTGGGGATGTCCATAGTGTTAGTTATGTTGGTGTGAAGTGGCTGTGTAGTAATAGGGTGTCTGTAAGGTTTGGGTAAGAGAGAAAACCCTGAATCTCCAGTGAGACCTGCATATTGCTTTCTTAAGTACAGACAGAGGTAATTGATTTGTAATGCAGACACTGCAGATGTTAGATTTGGTAGTGGAAATGAGAATTATATTCTTTTTGTATTGAGATGGCCCATAGCAAACACAGTAAAGGTGATAGACAGCCTTTCACAATGTCTAAAGGTTAAGCTAAAGCTTACCCTAGCTTGACTTCTACCACAGGTAGAAGCCTCTTGCCTGCGTGACTTACTAAATAATTTAATTTGCATATTTTTTGGCATTGCAATATGTGCACCTGGAGTTAAACGGTACTTTAGCTGGTGTAACTGGTGACCCAAATACTGCAGATGAAAGTTTCAAATAAATTTTTCACGATTTTAAACAGGTGCAGTATTTTTTTTTTTATTACTGTGGTATTTTCAGCAACATTCCCACAGCTATAAACTGCAATTTGTAAGTAAGTGTTACAGTTAAGAACAACAGGCTTAAAATGTAGATGACTTTGATGGCAAAGTGGCTGAGGTCTGTCCTTGTGTTGCAGCAGAGATTGGCACGTATCTGCTAATGTGTGTGTGATTCATGGCATTCTCCCTATGACAGAAGAGCTTTCAAAAGCTGATTGCTTTGTGGTTTCTTTAACAGCTCCAATATTTAAAGAGCTGAAGACTTTTTTTTTAAGCCTTTACTTAAAAGTGCATTTTTAAGAGTATCTCATGCTTGTGAATCTAAGTGTACAAGAATATAAAGTGTATGCTGGGTGCCCTCTGAAGTTGCAGGAACTGTCTCACACAACACAAACAGGGATAACATCTTACTCTAGTTTTGGCTTTGGGAATAATTCTATTCCCCTGGCAAACTGTGCTGGTGTTTCAAGTCCTTTTGTATACTTTTGTCTTAATATAAAAAGAATCAGTCTGTGAAGCCTCTGTGAGGAAGGGGAAGACTCTCTCAA
>VYZQ01002925.1:190933-208078 GCA_013400655.1 Mystacornis crossleyi | reverse complement strand
AATAAATACTTTAACTTAGTAAATTATTTTTTAGTTGGTAGAGGACAGTTTTTTAACATGAACCTCATGAGGCACTCATCCTCCTCTAGCTGAGCCTAGAAAAGCACAAGCTTTGAATTCAGAAGGGAAAGGAGATCTGACAGATTACCAAATCTTCCTTCTTGTTTATAGCCACTAAAGATTATTTAGTCATCTCCTAAAAATCAAAACAGACCCTTTAGTGGCTACTGGGGTTCATCAAGAACTATCACCAGAACAAGAAGTTATATGTAGACCATCAATTACATTTGCAGCCATATAATGAACACTAGCAAACCTAGGTGGCTTTAATGGGGTTATTTATGATATTACTCTATGCTCAGCAGTGGAAGCAGAATTATTTATGTAGTTGAGATATGGAATTTCTGCTTCCAGTCATGCCTTACGTGTACTTCACTGGAACACATCTGTAGCACTTTTTTGCAGATCTGAGTATTTCACAAAGTTTAACGAAAGACCAACAGTAAGTCAGTGCTGACGTTACCGATTGAGCAGTCGTGGCCAGTCCAGTTGGGATCGCAGCTGCAGAGTCCAGTGTCTGGGAGGAAGGTCCCGTGACCAGAGCACTGATCCAGACAAGTGGCTCTTGGGGTCTCACAATTTGTTCCTCCCCAGCCAACTGAACAGTGACATTCTCCTCGTACGCACACGCCTCGTCCCGAGCAGGTAGGATCCATGCAGTCCACTACATGTGAGAAGGAAGAGGAAGGAGACAGGGAAAGCAAATGGGAATTTCAGTAAAAAAGCTATCAGACTGCTATCGACACAAACATATTTACACAGTATCTCAAGGTTTCAACCAAAAAGCCCTGCTGTGAACAAAACAGATGCTTCATGCAAAAAGTCAGTGTCCCTAAAAGGCAGTGAGACCTAAAACACCTACATGAAAAACAGAGGAAAATCTAGGGATGAAACCCATTCTTTTATGCAGGTCTGCACTAACGAAAGATCTTTCTGGTAAGAAAAGGCTAATATCAATTAAGAATAGAGTAAGAATAATATTTTCTCATACACATAGTGTGTCTTCATTTATTCTACTAGAATAACATAACAATGTACACCATTGTAGACCAAATGTACTCCCTGTCTGATTCCTGAGTTATGTGTTTTGTAGGCAACTGTCAGCTGCTCTGCCCACAGGAGAATTTCACCCAGCAATCATAAAATATGAAATGCACCAGACACCCTCCTGGAAAAACCTACTGGAGGAGTTGATCATCTATTTATAGATAAAAGCTGATAGGACAGCCTAGAGAAATTCTTCCCCTCTTTTGAAACAGTGTGTGGCAGTTCCTTGGGGATTGGTGACAAGTGTCAGTCTGGCTAAGCAGCAGAGGAAAAGCTGTCCAGCTCATGGCTCTGATACAGCAGAGCAGAACATGGCCACCGCACAGACAGCAGGTTTGTGGTTCAGATTTTACCCCTGTAAAAGCTAATAAGAATTCCACTGACCTGTTTAAGATCCAGAAACCTTAAAAGGAAACACAACAGCTGCTCTGATAATTCCCTGGATTCTCAAACCCTTCTCAGTCTGACAAGTAATGGCTCAGTTATTACTATCCCAAGGCATGAGAGAGAATTTTCTTTTTTTGTCTGATTCTTGGAGCTTTGCTCATAGCTGGAACAATCCTCAAAAATTTTAAGAGGCTGGAAAGGATGAGTCTATAAATCTCCTTCACTATTAGCAAGCTGGGAGCGAGGGTACCAATTTTAGCATGAGACCCTTGAAGCCCTGGCCCTGTTCTTTCTCAGCAGTAATAAGTATGAAAAGGACTAAGGGATGGAGTAGCAGCCTCGTCCGTTCTCAGCAGATGGTTTGAACATAGAGAACAAAGATCACAGGCTAACTGACAAGAGGCTACCTCCAGGCAATTAATCATCCCCTCTGAAGGTCAATTGGGAAAAAGGTGAGTTTTACAGGGGCCTCCATCACAGGAGGGAGACAATCTGCTATCTCAGCTCTAACACAGATGATTATAGGAGGGGAATGTGCATGTCAGAACCCCCCATTTATCATAATCCCAAGGCCATTTTTCATGTTGAAATGAGCCCTTTCAGAAAATGTCACACACAATGGCTACTTTAATCTCAGCCTCACTAGCTGTATCTCTTTAGGCTTTCTGCACCATCGGAAGGGCCCTGGGAGAGGATTACAGGCTTCTTTCTTCTTAATCAATTACTTAGTAGATTTGGAGTACAATGGTATGTTTTTAGGGAGTTCTGCTTGACAACTTTAGCTGCTCAGCTCTGGGAGAAGCAGAGATGGGCAGCTGGGCAAGAGGGCAGAGCTGACAAAACTAGTATACCTGGAAAAGAAAAAAAAAAGTATGTCTGTGCTGTTGGTTGGAAAATCTCCCAAATGGTCAAATTCTTGGTTGGAAAATGCCCTGTTTATATTTCAGCCTTGTGCAGAATCTTTGCCAGGGAGATAAATCATGCAGCAAGCAAGGTTAGTGCCTCTTCTACACTTTTCCCCAATATGCTTCATGCTTCATTGGTCACACAAGTTATTAGGCTTATTCGGTGCCCAAAGAGTAACTTCTCATTTTTCACTGCTTAAATTTGCTCCCCTCCCTGTAATGTCTCGCTGGCTTAGGCCATGCCTTATAAAATATGGGCCAATAAACTAAGGAAGGAGAAAAGAAAAACTTGTGTAGGATTGTTGGCTGATGCTTTATAAACATAGCTGAACTTCTGTGGGGGTAACAGAAAAGACAGAAGAAACGCTGGAATAAAAACCTATTGTAAACATGGACCAAGCAGTGAAGCTACGAGAACTGAGAAATAATAAAAAGTAATCAATACCAGATGGCCCTTCTTAGAAGAGAAATTAAAGAGTAAAAGCAATTTAAAAAATAGTATAAATCAACATTTTTACTATACCTAAATATATATATGTGTGTGTATATATATATGTCCTCAAGATTTCCCACGTGGCATATTTCTGAGTTACTTCCCCCCTCACAACCCAATACGAATTATGCCTTGAATATCAAAAACATGCATGCTTGGAAAAATACTAAACAGCCCATAAGAAAAACCATGTTCTCTTTGTTCTTCCTCTTTTTTCAAATTTTGACCTAGTGGCACTGTAGTGTCCCTCGCTACAGTGATAACATAAAATAACTGAGCAGTGCCTGGCTTTTCTGTTTTAAACGTGACCAGGGAAAAAAAGGCTCCTGTTAGAAAAAGGGCAAATCTCACTCTGATTTACACACATTAAACACTTCTGGCTGGAGGCAAAATCAGGATCTTTTCATTTCTGTTTATCCAGTAAAGATATGATCTAGTAAATAGGAGGTCTACAGAGATAGTTTAAAGGTACTTCAGTAGTCACAATCTTTGGGTTTTGCATGCCCCACAGCTTCAATGAATTGTGCTTTAAGCCAAAATGAAGCTTTCTCCAGAGATGGCTTATTGTTATAAGAGCTGATACTGTCTTCATCTCTAACATTTACTGACACTGAAGCCATGTGACATCAGAGATGTCCCACTCCAATACATTTAACACATCAAAAGAATGGCTAGATTAGACGTCATTTGTATGTCTGAATCCAATTCAGCCTATTTTCATTGTCTATAAAATAAAGCCATTTCAGATAAATCTTTATCCTGCATACATGAAGACAACCATAAATTAATTCAAATTGTTGTCATTCTTAAATGTATCAAATGACGTCTTTAATCTATCAGGTGGTGAAGAGGCCTTACATATGTATTTGTAGAAGCATAATTTAAGAATAACTATCAGGTCACCAGCAAAGAATTCTGAGAGTAGTTTTCAAAAGTGTTGAACATTATTCTTTAAATAACACACTTTTGGATATATTTTTGTAACTCTCTGAATGATTTATACACTTAGAAAATGGTCCACTTTTTCATTTAGCAGTATGAAGCAGTCACAGACTCAGGACGATAAAGATTTATGTTGGCAGGTGAGCTCCTACACAAGAAGATTAAAGGTAAGTACTAAAAGGAGCCGTAAATCTAAATGTAAATGAAAAATGTTTGGGGGCTAATGTGAGAAAAAAAAAAAAACTATGGAGGAGCCATTAAAATAACATCTGATTTTGAAGCAGAATTTAATTCAAGTCCTGAGCATTTCTAAGCTTTTAAAGCTGACAAGGATCAGGGACTTTCACACGCCACCATTTTGTGTATGTAAGCAACTGAAATTGCTTGGCATAGCACAGCAGAGAAGAAAGCACTGTAAAAGTAATTATACGTTTAGATGTGTAAATGGAAATGATGCTTTAAAAAGAACATTCGAACATATGATTAGATGCTCTGGTCTTTCAACTAGATTCTTCTGTCTGAGGCACTTGATGGCTTTTCATCCAATTATTGAACAAATATGATAGCTAACAACGAGTTATGACAACATATCATTTTTATGTTGTATCCATCTATTGTATCTCTAAGGTGCCTATTACTGTTCTGTTTAAGTGCCAGTCCGATTCTGAATTGCCTCCATCCATATAATTACAGAACAACAATCAAAGCAAAAGGGGCTAATTGAATGCATCTTGCAAATACCTTCTTCACAGCTCTCGCCTTTGTATCCTGGGTTGCAGATACAGGTGCCCATGATGCATGTGCCATGGTTATTGCAGGAGATATCAATGCACTGGTTGGTTGGGACATCACACTCTGCTCCCTTCCAGCCACTGTGGCACAAGCACCTTCCTTTCATGTACTGCCCATTCCCACTGCACAGCACCGGGCAGGACGCTATGGAGACACAACAGAAATCACAGTAAAACAAATGGAAAATCACATCAAAAAGGAGCACAAGAGCCCAGCATGTGACTTACATTCTTCAGACACAGTCTTCACCAGGGTATGTTGCTGTTTGTTTTGCCAAAAACAAAATCCTTTATAGGGATGACACCCAGCTGTTAACTGTATTCTCCTATGAGGGTTTAAAAAAATCAGTGCCCTTAAGTTACATTTTCTTCTTGCTTTGTGTCCCTGATACCTTTTTCACTAACTACACTCGTAATTTTCTTGTATTCTGATTTTTCAATGTACTGATGTCTTCTTTCCGCAGCATCACTGACCTTGGATTGCGTATCGTTATCACTGACCTGCTGCCAGACTTTCCTTGACACTGCCTCTGCTGTGGACCTCAGTGGCACACAAATCACTCCCCTGTTTTTTTCTGGGTTAACTCCCAGTTTTATGGGTTTCACTTGCTTTGCTCAGAGCCCAGAATGCCACACTGAGATTCTTTCTGTGACTTAGCTCATGTCATACCATCAGCTACCAACTTTCTTCCCTGAAAGGGCTGTCAAGCACCGGAACAGGCTGCACAGGGAAGTGACTCATTCACCATCCCTGGTGGAATTCAAGATGTGTGGATGTGGCATATGGGGACACGGCTTAGTGGTGAACTTGGCAATGCTGGGTTAAGAGCTGAACTTGACATAAAGAGTTTTAGAGGTCTTTTCCAACCTTAACAATTCTGTGGTTCTAACGGAATGTCCAACCCTCATTTTTGTTATCACCTCTGCTGCACTCAATTCATCACCAGTCACAATGCAAAATTGGCCTCTACTGTTTCCAAGCTCCCTGTAATAAAAGCTGTGTAAATCTGTCCTCTGAAATTTGTATCAGTTATAAAGGATTTATAAAGGATTTTTAATTGTCCTTGTTTCCAGCAAAGTCAGCTGACTCTCAAGGCCACCCAGATACAGGACTTTTTCCCTGTGATAAAGGGAAGAAGAGGAAGATGACAAGCTCAAGCTGTGACATGATGGATCCCAGGATTAAGCATTTTTAGTGCTAAATTTGGAAACTGCCAAGCAGAGTGGGATGGGGTGAACTGAAGGATACAGAACAGGTTCCCCAAGGAAGCAGAGGGCATCAAGGACCAGACCTCAGCCTCCACGACCACAGCTTTTGCAATCATTACTCTCCAAGTTTTCTCCAGCTCCTTTCAGATGATGCCTTCTCCTTATTTCATTCTCCACACCAGCCACATTGTGCTCCTTTTGTCCTCTGCTCTGATTTTGCCCAGGAAGATGCTGATTTCTGTCCCTCAGAAGCAATAGCCTTCTCCTGTTCACTCTATCTTGAAACTTCTCGTTTAAGTCCTGTTCTCTTTCATTTCATTTTCCTGAAACTCAGCTGCAAGGACATATATTCAACACAGACTGCTCTTGCACTCACTGTTGCACACCAGCCTTAGGTGCGAGCAGCTGGCCTTCTCATCTGCCCCTTGGAAAGGCAATTTATGAACAATTTTATGCAGGACAAATGTGAAATGAATATTCCATTCTGCTGCTTAATTCAACTGCATTAGGCATGTGACGAATCCTCTTTTGCTTTGTTCCTGACTTTGATTATGTGTGGGAAGGGGTATTAACATGGTTGAGGAAAGCTTTCTTCCCCTTCTCTTCCCATCTTTTCAGACGGTAATCTCACAAAGCGCATCGTGAGTTGTTTCACGTGTCCTTATAGTCAAGTCAGTTTGAGTGTTACAGAACTACAGCAGCCTCCATAAAATACAAAGCATTGCCAACTCTGACTGTTAAGACAGTTTGATATGCAGTGAACTATATTTGCCTGACCAAGATAAAAGAGGTTTAGAAAAGAAAGGAATTTGGCAACTGCTATTACTAAGGAGCCCTCTGTTCACTTTAAAGGAAACACATTGCAGCGGTGCATTGCAAGTGCATCATTTGCAAGATGATATGTACCTCTACAATATGAGACATAAATTGTGTAAGATACACTGCGTTGGGTACATGGTTCACAGCACACTCACTCTGTAATTTCACTTTTAAGCTAAGCTGATGGAATTTTCTGCCCCTCCCATCTCAAATTTCAATGCTCAGTAATGGACATTGTTCTTTCAAGGCACTGGCAGGGGACAGTCTGCAGTTCTTTCCAGCAAGAAGAAAGAATAAGTGCCTTTAACCAGGGAGAGGTTGCTGTGAAAGACTTACATGTTTCCTGACAAGACAGCTGATCACTCAGTAAAAGATCAGATAAATTACTGGCCATCTGCACTAAGACTGACACTCTACAGAGCCTTCTGTGGAGAACACCTTCAGCATCACTTGGAAAGCACTGCTGTAAATGTCAAGGCAATGGCAAGAACAAGATCTCCTATGTAGCATACAAAAATGAATAAAGACAAAAGAGGTTTCTGAATTTTTCCCCTGTTACCTGTGCAACTCTTTCCCGTACATAAAGATATATAATTATTATTTGATCATTCAGATTCCAACCATGTCTATGATGTCAAAATTATAGTAATTTTCTAGTGTGGTAATGATAGCAACAACCCAAATGCATACTCTGTTTCTTGCAAAGTTGAACATCAGAGAGTAAGATCATTTGTTTGTTCGTTTACTTTATACAGAACTTGAAAACACCACCTCCCATGTCCAAGAAAACCCTCAAAAGCCTATGAAATACACCTCTGGTGTCTTGCTCTCATTTATTTTGTTTAAATAATTGGTAAATAATACTTTAATAATTAACCATTATTGAAAAGAGAAAGAACTCTTCCTACTGCAGTTTCCCATTCATTTGGTGAATTACAAGGCTGAGTTGAAACAAAGGAACACCCAGGAAATCCACGACCTAGAATTCTTCATGTGGGCAGGAACCTGCTTATTTAAGGAATACTGCTATGTACAGGGACCGTGAATGGCTGCAGATGGATACTGTAACAGCCTTACACATGCTGCCCTTTGAGTGATTTGTAGGTCAAAAGAAGAGTCTTGGATGCCCCTGAAAACCAACAGGAAGCCAATGCTGGGATCTTGGATCTCATGCTCGTGGCAACATGATCTATTTAACACACCCAGTGAATGGAAACGCATAAACAAATATAATTTTGGCGTTACAGGTATTATTCTGTCTTCCTAAAGCATAGTGCAACAACCTGTGATCTGAACCCAGATGATTCGGAACGAAAAGCCAGAGTTGAATAAAAGGTGTTCATAGCAGCAAGAGCATGTGCTCTGGTGAAATGGGAGAGACTCACATGGCTCCACTGAAAAGCCTGAGAAAGTTCAGGATATAGCTCCTCTGAAAGTGGATTCAGAACAAGAGTTTAAGTATTCTGACTCACAGTGAAGAAAGTTGTTCTTCTCCACAGACTCTACAGGGAGCCTTGGGGGAAACAAGCCCTGAACTTCTGCCCCTACTGAAAGTAAGGAGGTGTGAGTTGGAATATGCTATGGGACATGGAAAAAACTCCTTTTGTCTCCAGCTCTAGGGATTTGAAAAGGAGCTTGGAAATGCAAACCAAGTGTAAGGAAATGCAAACCAAGTGTAACCTGAGTCAGCAAGAAGTTTGACATAACAGCTCTCAGGGATGCAGCTTGCCACATCCATCTTACAGGGCTGTGAACTCTGAAACCCCGCCGGGTTCAGCCCGGCCGCGCTGCCTCGGCAGAGAGCTCCCGCCTGCCCCGGGGTGCGCGGCTCCTTATCTCTGTCTCCTGGCTCGCTGCTGGGATGTGACCCAGCTCAGCTGGAGGGGGAGAGCGCCGGGGTTGCACACAGTTTAGCTCTCTCTTGGGAAGGCGCCAGCCTGCTTTGCGAAGCGGCCATGAGCTGGGGTGAAGGCCTGACCTGCGGCCTTACCGAAGCTCCTTGTGTGGGCACTAACTTTCTATGCTACCTCCCCCCCCCAGATTTATAAATCTGTACTTAGTTTGTTGGGCTGTTTGAGCCAAAAAAGGCCTTGAAAAGGTTGATGCACAGTATCCTGTCATTTCCCACATGCAAGGTTTTGATATCTTGGTTTGAAATGTGTTCTTACTAAAAGTATTTCAGCTTTTTTTTTTTTTTAATGTTTAAATAACCTAAAAAACTCAGGCCAAAGAAAACCCTTCCAAAGCCATTTATTAAAAATACTTATCACTTGAGCAGAAAAATATATTATACTGTTTACTGGGGTAAGTCTCCTTCCCAGTTCTCCCAGTGTTTTTACTTTTGGCCAGAGTAAGCAATTGTTCCTGCCATTACTCCACTCCTAGCCTTACTCCAACCCTGCTCTATTCCCCACAGCCAGGCTCAGGCAGACCTGCAAGGTACTTTTTGTATAATCAGTGTCTTAGAAGAAACTATCATTATAGTGTCATGCCACGCCGTGATAAAAGTGCTCTGCTAAACAAACCATAATGCCACATTCGTAAGTGATGTTTCTAAATCCACTTCCCAAGAGAAAATTTCCAATGTGACATTTTGCCCATCCACTACTAGCCCAAGGAGTTGTGTTGCTGCTAAGGGCACAGCAGTCATGATTAGTGTAGAGTCATAGCGTCATTAAGGTTGGAAAAGCCCTTCAAGATCATCGAGTCCAACTCTTAGCCCAGCAATGCCAGCCCATCACTAAACCATGTCCCTATATGCCATCTCTACTCTCCCAGAGATGGTGATTTCACCACTTCTCTGAGCAGCTTGACAAATCGTTTGCTGAAGAAATTTTTCCCAGTATCCAATCTAAACCTCCCCTGGCACAACTGGAGGATGTTTCCTCTTGTCCTATCGCTTACTACTTGGGAGAAGAGACCGATCCCCACCCGGCTACACCCTCCTTTCAGGTAGTTGCAGAGACCAGTAAGATCTCCCCTGAGCCTCCGTTTCTCCACGGTAAACACCTGTGGATCCCTCATCTGCTGAGTGAAATTTTAGCAGATTTGAAGCAAACAAATTCACAGATCACTTGTTTCCATTCTACTGCAGCATCCCCACACTGGGTGATGAGTACTTTGCAAAAGGCACCATCATGAATATAATTTCCAGAAGAAATATGTTAACTGAAGGGGAGAGGGGAACAGTTACTCAAGCATAAATTCCTACCTCTTCCACAGTCAGGCCCCAGAAAGCCAAGGAAGCAATGGCAAGTCCCAGACACGCAGTCTCCATTCCCATAGCAATTACTGGGACAGTTATCCACTGATTCTGGAAAACAAAAGAAAATTCAGAAACTTCTTTAGGCAAGAAAACCTCTGAGTTTAGGAGGGCTCTGGATGGGCAGGACAGATGAAACTTCAAAGCAGTCACTGTGCTCAGAGTGCAGCATTAGTGTGAGCTCCACTAAACCACGCTCATCCATTTACACCAATGGATGGTACCACTGCAAATCCTGTGATTAAATATGAGCAGATCAGCACCCACCAGGCTTGGCATTCTCTCAGTACCTGAAAACTTCCAAATATCTTTTCTTCCTGCACATTTTTACGACCATTTTTCCTCTTTAAATTTATTGTAGAAACGCAATACCCCCCATTCTCATGGCAGAACACGCACTTTTGGTCCAGTTTTGTTGACTTGATTGGGGCATTTATTTGTGCCAAACAGAACTGAGTGACGATAGATATGTTCCCCTATGAACTTACTGAACAAAGACCCTTGGTTCATCCTATCTGCCTGTTCAAGGAATACTTCTAACCAAACTTCTTATTATTTGCTCTGCAATATTATATTGAATATAATACATTATACATAATATAATATATAATTTATATATTTAACAGCTCAGGGTGCTGGGGCTAATATTCTATTTGGTGGAACAGGAATGGGTCTATTCCACATTTTCTTCTGTTTCTAGTTATCATCTTAAATTCCCTGACTTGGCAAAAACACCAGCTATCCATTTTTCAGGGAAAGTTAACAGGTAAGTAAAATGTTATCTAGCACTTCTCTTTTGAGGAGAGTTCAGAATACTGGGGCTAAAACATATCTTTCATAAAAGAACACAAGCTGGTAAACGCTTCAAAAAGAGAATGAAAATAATTTTATTTTCTTACACTAAACTGTGAGTGAAGATGGAGTAAATGTGAGTGGGGCTTTGAAAGACATAATAAATACCATGGTTCATTCTACACTGCTATTTCACATGTTCTCTGAGGGAGATGCATATCCGATGAAAACTGGATTCAGATATACAGGAGGGGCACTGGTGGTAGACATGGAGTGGGGTGAAAATCTCAGCCCTCTGAATAATGACTGCATTTTCAAAGATGTACTTCACGAGACCTTGTGGTAGCAAAGATATTTGAAAACTCCCTATCAGTATAAATGAAGAGAACCAGCAGCAGAGATGTGCAAATTAGTTTCTAATCACAAATTAAAGGAAGCCTGTTTCTGGATGGGTGTTCTCCAAAGAGCAGAGGTTTCTGAAGGACATTTTAAAGGATGTGGTGTAATTTAATCATTCATAAAGACAACAGCAATTTTAAATAACCAAACGAGTTTAAAGCATTTATCTTTTAAGTCCTGGCTTTGGACATCTCATAATCAGACAGCTCCATGCAGCAAGGAAGGTACAAGGAAGTGCTGTCAGCTTTCTAACACTCAATAGTTAAGCAGATATTCACTTGATGGTGTACGGAAATACAGTCACAGCATGTAGTCAACCCTTTAGGCTTGAGCTGCCATCTTTATTCCAATCAGAGAGCAGCCATGCTTCCTAGAATAAAGAAATAATGACTCAGGCCTTGTGCATTTATACTGATATTTAGTAATACCATCTCTCACTTCATAGCAGGTATAAACACAAATCTATCCTGTAAATGAAAAGTTAGTATTAGCCCACGTGTGTATAGTCTTCAGAACTTTGTCATGGGTTAATGTCACTGCTGGAAACAAAAATGAATTCACTTTATGCCTTTTTTTCTCTATGCTTTTTTTACAATATTTGTATTTTTCTTTTCTTCAAGAAATATATACAGAAATTTAGGAAAAAGAAGTTACTTATGCACATACCTACACACATGAAGAATATACAGAGTGTGAGTACTGTGAAACAAGATAATGAGAGGGGTAAGAAGATTTAAGAGCTCCTGTTGCTGAAAGGGTCAGTCCTTTTCCTCTAATCTTCTCATCCTAAGAACAACCCTAATCTCCATCTTCTTGTGCTGGTTCTGGCACTTGTCAGACCCTTCAACGAGGTGGTTAAGCTCAAAATGTCGCAAAAAATGAATGCAGCAGAAAAAAACTAGAGCATTTTTTTTCCTGCTGCCTGAAAACTGGGAAGAGAAGGGCCGTGCTATTCAGCATCAGTGCAGTCATCCCACGACACCTCACCACCCCGCCGCCGTGCTGGGTCAGGGACTGCCAGCTGGAGCAACACTGCATAGATGCAACACATGTGTGACCTTTGAAGTCAAGGGGAATACCTATGTCAGGGCTTGATGCAGGACAGACCCCCAGTATTATGACAACACCTTTAGAATATTAAAAACTGTTTTTAAAAGCTTTTTCCCAAGTTTTTGCTTTAATGGACTAAACTGAGATCTTGAAAAGGAGTAAACAGGCATATAGCTTTCTTGGTATATTTATGTAATATAATATTTCAGCAAAATAGTGAAAAACCCCACAGAATCATCTAGAAAATATCTAAAAAGTAACAAAACATCGAGCACAGTAACTGTTCCAAAGTGTGACAATGCACCACATCAGCTAAATGGTAATCTTTGTTACTGGAAATAGTATTTTGCAGTTATAGTGGGTTCAGCTGGTGTGTCTATGATGCCGAGGGCAAGACAGGCAAAACTCAGTACACCAATTTGATGTCCACTGCAGGTTAAACTGAATTATTCTGTCCACTGTAAGTATGTACAAAGGGATTTAGAAGTTCAGAGTGACCTCAGTCATGGAGCATACCTGTGCTTAGGTAACCAACCTTTCCAGAATATCTGGGTGAATCCATGTAAGAAACCTTTACTCTGGTGGTGCATCCTTTCCTCCTCTGACTAGTTCAGCACAGACACCTAAAACTGGTCAGATCCCTGCTGACAGTGACTAACACTAATGCATTTTAAAAAAATCACATCTATTTTCTGGTTCATATGCAAATCTGGCATTTTTTTGTTTGTAAAATTGCAGTGATGCACACACATATCACTACATCTATCACTATCTCTTCAATCTTTGATTTCCCAGACACTTCTTTGCAAGTGTGGCCAAACTGCTTCATACCATACCGTGGCTAACTCAAAAGGAATTAAAAAACAGGTAGATGAAACCCATTTTACCTTCCTCACTGAGACACCTCAGTAGCTCTTGCTTGTGGCCTGAATACCCTATACTATTAATAATAGAGTAGGCCCTTAAAAATCCTTTCATCCTATTTCATTGCTTTCTCTGATGTGCCTTGTTTTTCTAATATAGCCAAAAGTAACATTTTTAATGTATTCTCATTTTACACTACCTCTAGTTGCCCTGGAATAACCTGCCTGATAGAGATGAGATGAACTGAAAAGGAACCCCGTGACTTGTGCCACTTGCTGTTTTTTAGCAGTTAAGGATGCAAACTTTTCTGGTGATTCAGGGCAATTAAGGTGTTCACACACTCCCAAAAGTTCTTCACTACTGAGAATCAATTCTGAAAAGGAATGAAGGTTCATGCAGTGCACTTTTGTCTCAAAGCTACTCTGAAACAACTCCACAGTATTTCCCATAAAGGAAGTGTTAAATGAACACACCTTTTTTCCTCAGGAACTCCAGAGATAATGAGCACAAACAAGGCTGAGACTGAGGCTCGTGAGCAGCAAGTCTGCAAGCTGTATGTGCAACACTGAACATGCTCCTGTTTACATTCTTAGGCAGAACCACCAACTGGAATTTCTTTTTACTTTGGAGACTGCAGGCATTAGCAAGTTATACTCATAAAAACCTCTGTTTTCATCCTACGACTGAATTTTGTTTCAGTGGTTACAGGCTGTGCCAGCTGGGCACCTGAGTCGGTTTTCTGGCCCTTCTGCCACACACATCCATGCACACTGCTCTAACGCCTACATTTCAGGCTAAATAGGAGGAGGTGGGTGACTTGGCACCAAAAATGAGGGAGTCGTGATGGGAGAAACCTAGAAAGAATGAAGAATCAGACAGACATTTTCAGAAGCTAGGACTTAGCCGAATTATTATCATATGGGGCTTAGATGATAGAGGAGGCACACCTTTAACATTCAAGAAGTCCCTAGGTCAGTGGCACAAAGCAGCTGTCTCTCTTTTGAGTATGCTCATGGTCAGCATTGCTACAGAGGTGACAAACTATCAGTCAATAACTAAAAAGAGGCCACTGCAGCTACGGCTGGCTTCTAGTCTCCATTATACAGCTTATTCTGTAAACTGTTCACATAATTAGAAGAGTATTTTCCAACATACACAAAATTCCATATGGTGTTTTATGAATAGTACCATGGGAACTGCTTTAGAGAATCATGACAATGTTTTTGTTTTGTTTTATTTAATTGTTCAAGTTCACTGTGAGACCATGAACAATTCTTTTTTAGAAAGAGATATGTATGTTCTCTTTTTTCCAGTCTGATTCCCACAGTTTTCTCTTGGCTTCCAAATCCCCGAAGAGATCTGACTGACACCAGCCGGTAGGGGCAGAGATTAATGACTGGAGGGCCAGCCAGTGGATGATGCACGATGCCTCCGTCTGGTTTTGCTATTGTGTCCAAAGAGAGCACTGAAAATACAGTTTCCATGCCACCTTTCAGCCACCAATGGAAGCAGGAGTTAACCTTTTGAAAGCAAACAACTCACACCACGGGCAGACCGGCAAAACTTGAGGTGGTGGAGTTTCTAGGAAGAAATGCAGAAGTTTGCCTATGGAATTAAGTGTTCTGCCAGCACAATCTAGTTAGCAACTAAAAAAACAAGTAATTTTATGGAATCGCAGAATCACTGGATGGTTTGGGTTGGAAGGGACCTTAAAGACCATCCAGTTCCAATCCCCCTGCCATGGGCAGGAACACCTTTCACTAGACCAAGCTGCTCCACGCCCCATCCAAACTGGCCTTGAACACCTCCAGGGATGGGTCAGCCAGTTTCCCTTGGCAACCTGTTCCAGTGCCTCATCACCCATAGAGTGAGGAATTTCTTCCTAATCTAAACCTGCCTAGTTGTCAGTTTAAAGCCATTCCTGCTTGTCCTATCACTCCATGCCCTTGTAAAAAGCCTCTCTCCAGCTGTCTTGTAAGCCCCTTTAAGTACTAGAAGGTGCTCTAAGGGTTCATTGGAGCCTTCTCCTCTCCAGGCTGAGCAACCCCAACCCCCTCAGCCTGTCTCCATAGGAGAAGTGCTCCAGCCCTCTAAGCATCTTTGCAGCTCTCCATTATTTCCTCAATAAATATTATAAATGTCCAGATCTCCTCTGAGACAAAGTCTAAATGACATAATGAGACACTTGTTCTTCACATGGTCTCATTTTGGAGAATAGTACAGAAATGCCCTGTCTGACAGAACAGGTACTCCCTACCCTAAGACAGCCTACCTCAGCTAGGGAAAGCAGGATGTACAAAACTGTTTCTGGATTCATAAAAATAAGAAATGGAAAACATTCATTTAAGTGTGAAAGCCTAGACTTCTCCAAGAACAAAACTCTTCTTCTGAAGTACTCTTGAAGGTCCTTTCAAAGGCGCATGAGCTTTAATTATTAAAGCAAAGAAAGAAACAAAAAAAATTCCGAGTATCCTCAGCAGCTGTAATTCAACATATTGCACAAAATAACACTGATTCGCTACTTTTGCCATTTATTTCAAGGGGTGTTTTTCAGCACAAGTAAATTCACAGCTGGTAGAATTTGAGGGAAACCTTGGCTGAAACTCTTATCCCATTGCTAATTTTCCCACAGTAATCACCCTTTACTCTGAGAGAAGCCATACAGTGGAATGATCCAGCCCATACCCACAATAAGACTTCACACTACACTACATCTTTCATTTCAGGGTATTACCAAGTTCAATATGAAATTGCTAATTGCTACCATTCCTATTTTTTTAAGGTTGTTAATCTGAGGCATGGACAAATACAGCAGAGCATTTGCTTCATATTATAAACTGACTCATGTGACAGCGACAAAGCTCCCAGGCTAATGGTCTGCTCAGGGGATCACTTTGCTGCTGACAAAAAGCCCCATGAAAGCCAATTCTACTGTGGTGAACTCTATAAAGATCCGTCGGCCTGGCTCACAATTACCGACATGAATTACCTTTATCCAGATGCAACACAATAAACATATTAAGAAGGTAGACAAATTGCTAGACTCTTGATGGACTTCTTTTTTATATACTCACCATGTTTGCTGGTCAGCAGTACAGCTACTTCAACAGTATTTCCGCCTTATTTATTTACTATGCAACATTCAACTTAATAGCTTGTTTCCCTATCTTTGGGCCAGAGGCCAAGTCAGATGTTTGCCTGACACCAAATCCTATTAGAGGCTGCAGTAACACAATTGTGTGTTAAAGATAAATATTTTATAGCCTGCATTTGCCACCAAGCATCATCATTCCTTAGGCATTAGGAGGCAACTATTGGCAAAGAAAAAATAGTTATCTAGCTGGCAACTCAAGGCAGTAGCTTTTTGGGAGTTAATAACCACCAGGACTGCTTTCTAAGAACTGATTAAATGCCATTCAGTATGGTGTGGCTCTATGAATTCAAATGTAACTGTTTCATTTGATAACCTCAAAAAGTTGCTCTGGAGATGGCAGTGTTTACTGTCAGAAACATGTAGGAATATCACTGCAGTAGGACAATTAGACCTTAATGAATCAATGCTAATCTCAGTTTCTGGAATGAAGGAAGGTTCAAAGAATATAAAAATTTGTACCAATGAGGATATTCTGTATTAGAAATGAGATGCAAAGAAAAGAGCGTGTTTTTTTAAGTGTCTTGTCTGGCCCCTTCTACTAGTAGTCTACTCCACCGCTATGTAAGAAACGGCCTCAAAATCTTTTGTTCAGTGCTGGTGAGAAGATGTATGTAGCTGCTCAGCCTAAAATAAATTGCCACAACTACTCATCTACCAGCCCAGGATGATATTGCATACATACTAATTGGTACACGAAAAGGTTTTACCCTTTCCTTATAAATGTTGACTCTCTCTATACAAAGATGCATTAATTCAAAAATAGCAAGTAAATTTAAAAAGGAGGTAAACCAAATAATTAGAGTAGAATTGTTTACTGTATCAAATAAATACATATATTTATTGTCACACAGAAATACATTGCTCCTAACTGTCCACTGACCTATTTTCTGCCTAGTTATGTTCCCCTGGCTAAAGAAAATGTTTTGCTGGGAGGGAGGGAGGGCACAGGGAGCAAGGCAGGGGTCCCCACT
>VYZQ01002925.1:178457-190902 GCA_013400655.1 Mystacornis crossleyi | reverse complement strand
CCTTGAAATCCTCTGTCAGCCACATCAGTGCAAAAGGGCCATGAAGAGTGACCAGCATTGCTCTCACTGTGCAATGAATTACATTGCTTGGGAGAGTGAAGGGACGCCACATTACTTCACCTTACTCTTTGCTGCTGCACTAGAGCAACCTTAACAAGCCACATATTCTTTTTCCGGGATCTGGTTGTCCAGGATAAAACCGACACCTACAAGCTCATTGCAATAACATCTCTCTTTCACAAAAATGCTCCTTGTCACTGCCCCGACTACGTTAGCAATAATTTTAATAGGAAGTCAGGCAGTATAACATGAAAGGCAAAGAGAATTCTGAAGCTCTGTGAACACATTTAATTTACTTCCCAGTTGCAGAGCTTGCAGTCTTGTTTATTTTTCCAAGAAATGATGCTACTCAATTGAATTTCACTGCAGGAGAGGTTGGATTCTAAGCCTAGAGAAATGTCACCTGCCCTTGTAATTGTGATAACAATGCTAAGGCAGACGTGGAGGTGAGAGAGGATAAAACAGGTTTCAGATGTCTTCAAGCATCAGATTTGACACTATGAGCGAAACAAAAAAGGAAAAAAAAGTAAGGGGGAAGAAAATGCCCTGAAAACAAAGAAAATGTGGAAGTGCTGGGTCTAGTATTCTCTTGCTCCTCCTCTTCCTTCCCCAGAGGAAGCTTTAAAGGACTGATTCCTTCGTATAGTACATCGTCACCTGCTGAGATTTCAATTTTTCTGCTTCATTTATGTTTCATACGGCTTTTATACTTCTAGTTCAAGTAATCCACACCTGGCAGCCTGGGATGTGAAAGTCTTGACAGCATCATGGAAACTCAGTCATTATTTTTGAGTGCTCTTTCACAGTTTCCTCTTCTGTAGGGCACCTAGTGTGATGCTGATACTGCTAATGCCACTTGATGTTGTGCCAGATTTTGATTTTATTTTCTTTTTACTAAGGCTGGGAGGTCTGTTTTAATTAAGGACCCATGCATATAACCCTGTTTTGCTCTCACATCCCAGTGGAACTCTCATCTTCACATGCAGGTATAAGGATGCTAAATTAGGAAAAGGCCAACAGGCAGGCAGTCCTTTAAACAACTCTTTAAATCGCTCCTGACTCTGGAAAGTGAGAGAGAAGGACAGTAACCACAATATTGAATTGCACGTTATTATCCCTCCTCTTTTTCTGTAAGAACGTTTTAAAAAAGCAATTTGCAAGGGCAGATACAAGCCCATCTCCATCAGGGTACTGACAACAAACAGCCGCCCCTGCCATCAGTGACTCTACAGGCTGGAGCATTTTACAAGGTGATGGGGAAGCACCGAAGGTTTGGTGCTCAGGGACATTGGGTTGCTTATTGAAATCAAGAGCTGCTGATTTTGCCAAATTTCACAGTACATCATGTGAGCACATTTTTCCCTTGAGCTGTCTGTACTTTTGCTTTTAGGCCTGGTTTTAGACGTCTATCCAGGTACTCAAATGGCTCTCACCACAATCATATCAGTCTTTCTCACACTACTTCAAGCACATTTGACTTTAGGCCCAGCTGGAAATACTAAAAAATCAGCTTTTTTCTGCCCTATTTTTGAACTTCTGTTCTACAGAAAGAGGGACCAAGTGGGAATAGTTTGGGGAGTAAATAAAGAAGAAACAAGCCTGATCATTTCAGAAACCTTTGCCACATTTGGTCTGAATTTGGGTTGCCCTTTGAGAGAGAGCTTTATCTTTATCTCCCTGATTCATTCCTTTCTCTTACTGCCTCCTTATTAAGAAGAAATCTTTCCAGTGCAGAATGCCTTATAATCTGAAGCTCTCAGATGGTTGAAAGCATAAAGTGCAATGGGATTTCAAAAGCACTCGGGCACTGGTCTATGCATATGATCATTTAACTTGATGGTAAAATCTCCCTTGACTTCCCCAACTTTTAGGAAATCCCGCTAATGTATTTCTGCTGTTCATAGGGCTAAACAGGGAACACTGTTTTCTTTCCTTATAATGTGAGCAATGCTAAAAGCATGAAAGGGCCTTGAAATACAGTTCTTAAGGAATCATACATTGACCATCTGAAAACACCCTCTGTTCCAAATCACTTGAAATGTGATCACAGGTTGGAAGTTAGCTGGGAAAAAAAATTCACTGTATGATTTTAAACAAAGAGTAGCTGTTGGACTGAAGCTTTCTTCTTTTTCCTTCTACAATGCAGCTTCCAAGCACAATAAGACTTTAATCCATACTTGTAACATAACTATGACATGGCTGTGGAGATCTAGAAAGACACACTGTGAACAGTTATTTTCTTCCTAGATTCCCTTTTTTTTACAGTTGGAATATTTTTAAACCTGAGTTTCACTCCAGTAAATGAAACTCTCATATTCCCTATTTGCCCAAGGGATTGCAAAGAATTTTTTTTTGTTCCTTCCCACTCTCTTAAATTGTTACAAACTAATACAGGAAACAACAATTATTCAGCCTTCAGGGTTCAACTTCTGGAGCTGCACTAGCAAGAGGGAAGTTACTTCACGTTCAGTACATTACAATTTCTGCTGTCATAGCTCAGGGCAAGGCTAAAGCTGGCCTTGAGTTTCATTTTAAATGATGTTTTAAGTTGGTGTATTACAGGGGGAAAAAAGCAAACCGTTCTTGCATACACTCATAGAGAACTACAAATGTGATCTCATTTGGTCAAACAAGTGACACGAAACCTTGGCAATGTTATAATTTTGGGTACGTAAAAAAATAAATTTCATTTTACACCGAGTCTTTAGTTAATATATCCAGACTAATACCTAAGGATGTACTGGCTAGAATGACTGATATGTGAGGTTCAGTTAGGGAAGTGCCTGGTGCTAGGGACGTGCTCTCAAGCAGGATGCCTGGTCTCCAGCCACTGCTATAGAAGAGCCCGAGTCCCCACCAGATTCCATGTTAGCCTTGTCCCCCCGTAGAGATGTCCTCAGTTCCCTGGGGCACCTCAGGTACCACCAAAGTCCTGTGCTCAAGCAGCTGCATTGAACTCTTGGTGGTCTTCTGTCAGGGCCAAAGAAAGAGCATAACTTATAGCTCCCTTCCTGCCTCTTGCAGACTCGCTGCACAAACGGGGTCAAATCTTGTTCCTTCTCAGAGCCTCTGGCAAGCTGTCTAGAAATCAGTTTAAGATAATCTATGAAACTTTTTCTGAGACTGTTGTAGCACTCAGCAAAAGAAAGCAGTCACACATCTAATACACAGACCAGCTGTTATCATTTAAAAAGTCAACATATGCCAGGAGTGACTGTACAGACCCATGTCCTTCTCATCTGCTCAGCTCCTGTGCAAGATGAAGATTGGTCCAGTGACTCCTGAGGTGCTGATGGTGTTGGCTTCTGTTCTTTTGTGGTCTTGCATGCAAGCACGTTAATACAGCCTTCGGAAAATTGAGGCTTTAAAGCGTCTGTTGTTCTAGTACAGAAAGAGTTCTCCTTTTGTTTGCCAAAGTGGACAAGTAACTCCCACAATCGTATTCCTGTGCTTTAGCAGGGGAGCATTCACGGAAAGAAAAGTGTGCACAAAGCTGCTCTAGCAGCTCGGTAATACGACACAGGAATAAAACAAGCTGTGCTTACATTAGCCCACAGTCTGGGCTGCGTGGAAAGAGCTATATACAAAAGTGTAAAAACGAAAACCATATGCACCGTTTTACACATTTCTCCAGAACCCCTCAGACAGCACTTACATGCCATGTTATAAAGGCACAATTCTGCTGTTCTGAAAATATGTGAACAGAAAAACACAGGGAAAGAAAGAAAGAAAGAAAGAAAGAAAGAAAGAAAGAAAGAAAGAAAGAAAGAAAGAAAGAAAGAAAGAAAGAAAGAAAGAAAGAAAGAAAAGAAAGAAAGAAAGAAAGAAAGGAAGGAAGGAAGAAAGGAAGAAAGAGAGAAAGGCTTTAATTTGATATTAAATAAATCTTTTTTTGACCCTAAAACTAAAGTAATTACCCAATCAATAAACCTTTTGTACAAGCTCTGTCAGATCAAGAGAACTTGCCTGCCTGACCACAGCACACGGACATGCAAGTTCAATGCTAGCAGTCCATGTAGGTACAGATGTGGGCAAAGCTTTACAAAAAGACAAATCTACCTTCATTTTTTGACCACTTTAAAGCATGATTAAAACCAGATAAAATCTGGTACATTAAAGACATTCAGACGTCTAACTTCTACTGAGACGAATATTTACTGGCATCCAGTGTTTAAAAGCATGGCCTAATTTCTTTTATACAACAATATAAATGAAAGTGTCTGTCCATTTTTCTATTTTTCCCACATAAATAATCACTTGTAATCATAAAATCTACTGAAAGAGGAATGTACATATAGAAATAATAAAAAAAGTTCAAATCTAACATTAAATAAATTATTTATTTAAAACTAAGCTAGCTTTACACATTTTAATGTTCTATTGCTAGCTTTTATTCACAGATCATCAAGGAAGAGATACACTCAATACAGAAAGAGCAGACGTGGAAGTTTTCACAGCCAAGCATCTGACCTTTACAGGCTTATTATTTAATTATCTTTGAGACGTGTCCCTAATTGCCTCTTTATTAGAAATGCCTTACGTCTTCAATAGAAAAATCCTGAAATAATAGTTTTGCCTGCCATTATGGCTTGGGAAGCAGGGTTATTATGTACCAATTGTTTCAGACTTGCAGAGAGCAAAAAGGTCATTACAAGTAACATCTAGATTTGAAACAATTGGTCTGACTTCCTGTTTCTTGGAAGTGCTGTAGATCTAAGCAGCAGCAGGCAGAAAGCTGCAGCTAACATTTAGGGAGCGTGTACCATAGGATCACGTACAAACATTACTGACTGAAGCTGAAAGGGATTTAAGAACCAGGAGGAATGTTTGATCTGTTAGGAGTTGTCTGAAAAGGCAGACATGGAGATCAACTCCAACACTGGAACATGCTCACCCTCTTGGCTCACTTCACTGGGAAATGAGGCTGTTAATCAGTTTTGAGGAAGAACGTGAAAAGACTAAGGGAGCACTGATAAAGCTGCTGTTGACTTCCAGGTGCTAAAGTTTTAAGAGCTGTGTCATTATGCGTCCAAAACAATCATCACTGTTTTACCGAGAATAGCAAACAAACTGTGGATGTGAGGAGTGCAAACTGATGTGAGAAGTTTCACCTCTGCACAGCCCTCTTTCCATTTCCAGATCCAGGCTCAGCCCATGTTTGCTTTTTATTAAGCCCTATAAAGAGAACAGACTAGACTTACACATGGGCTGGATGAGAGTGAAATTCCACCAAGCACACCTGCCTGGAGCGGGGAATTCTTGCAGCTCACAAAGCTCAGGCAGAGGGAGTTCACCCCACACTTCTGTCCTGCCTTGTGATACCGTACCTAGCAGACTGGGCTGGATTAGGCTAGGATGGAGAGGGCAATCTCCTCTCTTCTTGCCATCCTTCTGTAGGACTAGCTCCATTCTCACGGAGGACCTCACACTCTGTGGCCAGCTGGATGTTTAGTGGAAGACACTTTGCAGTGCTGCAGCATAACCTGAACCTGCTCTGAGGATAAGCATTTTCAGTCAAGCAGACATGTCAACAAAATGTCATTCATGACATCCAGTACACAAGGAAAGAAAAACCTAACACAGCCTGGTAGTGACTCATAAATGCATTTTTTGCTTTCTACATGAATTGAGTGACTGTATCTTTTCTAAATACTACCTGAGACTTATGAGCTTTGCCACACTCAGAGAAGCTAGGTAATAGCTGAAAGCAGGAAACAAAGCATCAAAAAAAGAGTTGGCAGCAACAAGAGAGAAATCAAAAAAAGCATTGCCCATCTGACAGAGCATCAGAAGTCAGCTTGTAGAGGGGGCACACAGAGCCAAATTCAAAAAACCATTTGCAGAGCATGCAAAGCTCTGCTGTTATTTTGTAGGAGAGATCAATAGCATCAAAAATCAAGTGATTTTCCTTTCTGGCACAGTTCTCATATGTTGCTGTATTTCTTTTTCTGTGCAGAGCAAAAAAAAGAATTGTGAGTGTGGGCAGGAACGGATTGCTAACTAATTATCTGCAGAGGGTTACCACAAGGTGGAAGTGAGCCACGTTCCCCCCTGAAACAGAAGGGCTAAGATGACCACACTCATGAAATAGGGGAGAACTGAGCACTTCCGAGGAGCAGCTGGAGTCTCATTAACAGTTAAGGAGATCTGATTCAGCAAAGTACTTGCTGAACTTTCAGCCGCCTTAGCCTAAGGAGAAGTTCAGAAAAGGGTAGCTGGGACATTAAAACCACTTTTCCTCATTTAGAGTCCTGAAGATCTAATAGTACATGGGGGACTTTTAAGATGAGTAACTGAGGCATTAAGGAGCCAAAAGAAAAGTGCAAGCCAGAACAGATCACACTCCATGTTACACCGCACAGTATCCTGAGTCCTCAGTATTTACATGAAACCAATTTAGATTTTTTCAGACATTAGCAAAGCAAGAGTAAATAACATGAGACTCCAAGTGGATCACACTTTTGTATCCTCTCTGAAATGGAAATTGCTAGAGTTTAAGTTAGCTTACACATAAGCAGCAAAAAAGGGAAGGAAATCTGAGTGTCTTGGGGTGACACTGAGCTACTCAGACTCTTCCCTTTGCTAAGAACAAGCTAAACACGAAGGCATTTTCACACAGTGATAAGGAAGTCATTCTTGTCACCTCTCACACAAGGATTCCTAGTCCCATGCTTGTCTCTGTGCCTTGTAATTTCTCCTCTGTGACCTCAGTCCTACTGTGAAGTAGGACTACCAGAAGTCCTCTGCTGGTATCATTCCTGAGTGTGAAGTGCCATCCCAGGCACTGCGTGGGGTGGGCTACACTCTGGGCTATTGCAGGAAGGGCACGTGTCTTTTGGCTTATACTGCCCAGTGCTGTATGTGCTGGCAGTCCCTTATAAATCACACTGGAGCTCCTCTTGCATTTCAGTGGAGGAAACTACATACAGTAGGTTATTTTTACAGATGGTAGAGGGGGCAGAAGGAATGGTCCTTTTCTTAAACTTAAGCGTTGTCTCATGCAGAAGACAGGAGTGAGATAAAACCTTGCATCCTATCCCAGGTGTTCTACATGTGTTTCCTGTTGCTTGCTGGGTGACATGCTGGCAAACAGCGATGCTCTCCTCTCACAGACAACTCATTTTGCTCTTCCTTTTGATTTCTCAGTGGCCCTGCACAGCCGAGCCTGCCGGAGCTCAGCAGTAACAGCTGCTGGAAGACACTCTGACTGCATAGATGCTCTTTTCATGTTCTCAGATGCTTCTTGCTTCTACTGAGCAGACTTTTGGCCAAAATCTGTCTCAGAGGTGCTGATTCCAGTTGATTCCTCAGCCTACTATTTTGCTTCACTTAGACAAGATTGCTCTAAATAAATTACCACGATCAGGCAGACTATGAATCCACAAGGTGCTTCTCAAAGAAGTGTTTCTATCAGGAATTTCAGAAAGTGCCACCAATGTGAATTACAGAAAGGTTAATTTATTGTTGAGAGACCTTGACTGTCCATTCTTTTATAATGTAATGAATCGTAATACAGAAGAATGGGATATAAAAATGCTATTAAAAGCTGAAAACTTTTCCTGATTAATCTTTTTCCCTCCACCTGAATTGCCTGTATTATTCGGAAGTATAAGCTCTGACAGGCTGTATTCTCCTCAGGTTTACATTCAGTGGCATGTAACAGGCACACATTTTGACATCACCTAACCCTTCAGTGATGATGATTCCACATCTTTTTAGAAAACAGGCCAAGTTGCCATCTCCTGCCCTCAAAATCTGTGCTAATGTTCCTGAGTGGATTTAGTTATAGCTTTATCACATTCCAAAGCTGTATGATGGACAGCCTCACAATTTATGAAATTAACAGTATGTTATCAAACTGGGAATACAGATGCTTTTTTCCATTCTTCTCTAGTTTTCACTAGAATAATGGAAGCCAAATCATTCCAGGCAAGCATTGCACAGTAATTGCAGTTGATACTGTCATACAGAGCCTGCAATGATTTGCTGGCTCTGAACAGCTCAGTCTGTTGAAACATAGCAGATAAGACTTGGAAAATCAGCAGCCTTTCCATCCAACATGTTTATTGTTGAAGTAAAAGCTATGGCCATTTATTTTGGTAAATCCTCACTCGCAGGAGATGTTTGCCTGAGGCAATGACTGCATAGTTTGGCTTTATGAACTTATCATTATGATCACCATTATCAATTTTGTGCTTTCTTCTACTATCTGTGATTATTAATTAATGCTTCATTCATTTCCCCAGCAGTTCTATCACCCTCACAGCATCTCTGGGGAAATGTCACTCTCCTCAGTTTTACATGGTGAGCAGCTGAAGCATGAGCCTAGGCTGGGGCAAAATTAGCACATCAATCAGAATTCAGGAGTTCCAGGCTGCTGGTCCTCTTCTCAGATCATTGGATCCTATTTCTTCCGGCATCACAGCTGTACTTTTCAAACTCACTCTTACTGTAAGCCCTATGTTAGTGGAATAATAAAGGGAGATTTTTTTTAGGTGGTCTAGCCACAGAAATCAGATTAAATGGTAGCTTGCCTCTGACAGTCAACACAACTCCTTTGAAGGTTCCTCACCCCATACAGACAGATCTTCACACAGACAGAAGGCTTCCATCACATGTGACTTGATTTAATTGTTTGGTGTTGCAGCTTTACACACTGGTTCATAAGCACCGTCAGGTTGCTATACCCTCTTTACTTGGGAAGTGAAAAAAAACAAACACTACAGCACCACAGTATTTATGTACTTACAATCCAGCAACCATGTCTTGCCAGACGTCATGAATACACTAGAAAGGTTCTGAAGCATTAGAGTTACACAAAACACCTGACTGTTTATTTTTCTTTTTAAACAAGCTGTTGAAATCTAGACTGAGAAGAAAGGTACTAACCTATTAAGGCTATTACAATGTTTTTATGGTACTTAAACAAATGCTGCACTTTTCTGGACAAATTCTCGCCAAGAAGCCACATTTTCCTACCTAAAAATTTAACTTAAGTCTGTTTCAAAATGCACAACTTGTACTTTAACAGGTTTTTTTACACTACAGCTTTGTGTTGATCTACAGCTGCCAGTGGATCAAGTGATTCCCACCCGTGTAGCAAAAGAAAACTTCCTTGTTTCTGAATCACAGAAGCACAGAATGATTCAAGGTCAGCAGGGGATATATCGAATATATCATGGGCTCCATATGGTGGACTGCTCTGCTTATCAAGCAGTCATGAAGGTACAGCAGAGCAAAAAAAAAACCAGGATTGCCTTGAAGACAGTCTGACATGCTTCTCACCCACACCATTGCCTTGCATTTCAAAGGCAAATTAAGAATGCTTTTTTCTTTTTTTTTTTTGTCTTTTTTTCCCCTGTATTAGTGCAATGAGGTCAAGAGAAAAGTCTGGCTGGAGTACTTAAGCATCACTTTGAAAGCAAGAACAAGCAGCGACAGTACTTTAAACGTGTTTTCTGCTGTTAGAGCCTTACTGATTTTTTTCCTGTGATTGGAAATTTTGAACTGAAGACATTCTTAGACAAGGGAGAAAAGCTGCCTTCAGAAGAATATCTTAAGCTTCTGTGGTTATTGTAAGCAAAAATCAAATTACTAAAGTAAACTAAATGGAAGTAAATCTGCATTCTATAGGGTAAGACTTCAATTTCATAAGCTAATATAAAACTACTTCTAGTGTTGCTCAACTGCAAACAAGACAGAACACCACACTTCCAGGTTTTAAATTTAATACAGAGTATTACAGCAGTTTCCACTTCTGCATTAGATAAATTTTAGTGCTAAAATGGAATATTGGGATGTTAATGACTTCGCTTTAATAAGACCTAAACTTTTTAATTAACCTGCCAAGACAAATTACAGCCCGCAGCTCTTAGGTAACTGTTGCAGACAGCTAAGACTCAACACCAATGCCTCTGTTGGGAGAGGGATTAATGGCAGCTTTGGAATGAGTCTGCTTTTTTCTGAAAAGAAAAGAAGTCCATTAAACACTGTGGCTAGAAGAATGCTGAGTGCTAGTTTTATGGAGTAATCTTTAAATTACAACCAAATGAATTTAGGTATATGAACAGTTTCAGCAGGTCAATCAAATTTAAAATTAAATATTATTGAATTGGAAACAGATTTTGATATTTACAGGGTGGAAGAAGAATACTCAGTGTGCTGTCAGGCACCCACTGGCAGCATCCTTTCCTCCTTGGACAGCAACAGATCCATGCCTGTGAGCTGAAATGACAGGGCATTTAACTGCCAGAGAAGTTGAAAGACCTATTTAATTAATTTGTTCTTCTTAAGCAATCTCATCTTCATTCTGTTAGCAAGGAGAAGCGGAGATTCCTGTTACTGTGGTTGCTACTACCAAGTCTTACAGTGCTCTTTACTGGAGTTTTAACCCCAGTACTCTGCCTGAACTCCAGCTTGAGTGATTTTGGTGGTGTTCAAGGGCAGGATTGTCTGTCACACAGAACTGTGGCATGGTGCTGCTGTCTGTTCTTCAATCATTCCTACACCTCTGCTCCAGAAAAAAGAAAAGGCAATCAAGCAAACAAAAAATCAAACAAACCCAACAAAAGCCAATTAAATAAAAGGAAAACCACAGTAAGAAAATAAAGCAAAGATTTTCCAGCTTGTAATCCATGTTTGGCACTGGGGAGAATCTCGTTATGGTTATAGTTACTTAAAAGGCCTACAAAATACTTACTCAACTATTATACTTACAATATACTTGCTCAACTTACTATTTAGGGTCTAATAGTGTTCAGCACGTTGCTAAATACAATCCCCTGCAAGCATTCTCTCCAAAACCACACAAAGCCGTCGTGCAATTCGAGTATGTGCGTTAATACGTGGCCTCGAGGCATATTTAGGAGTTTAGGAATAATAGAGGAAATCCTTACCAATAGCAGTAGTAAGAAAAGAAACCACTTCCGATTCCTTGCCATCATTGTAGAAGGCTAAATGCCATATTCCTGAATCTAAATACTGGATAAATCCTGTCTCGTGGCTGGCCAAGGGCACAAACGCTCTGTGCTGCCGCTGAGGCCCTTCCAAGCTTCTCGCCTCCTGTGTCAGAAGACGTCTTCCATCAAGGAGCTCCACAAAGTCAAACTGAAACATAAGAGGGAGTGATGTTTGTGTGCGTATCAGGTTTCCTCAAGCTTAGTCTGTTATTCTGGGTCTACAGAAGCATCATAAACAGGATTTTCTCTGGTAACTCAAGTACTTTCCTGGACTACCTGCAAGTAACCATTTTGGAAATAGCTAGTATATGAATGTATTTTCCTGTAATTATATGAATCATGAAATCATCTTTGTTTAGAAGGTGACACGCAGCATATTGGCCCTACTGAGGTGTTCTCTTTCTGTAGATATAGAGGCAGGGAAACATGAGACCATGCCTCAACTGCACTGTAAATATGATATTCAACAGCTTATTTGTTATCTTTTTTGTGTCTTGGCTAATACAGAAAAAAAAGACAGAAAAATATATTTAGCCCAGCTGGGTTGTTTGCCAGAATTGCTAGGGGTCACCAAGGGAAAAGTAAAAGATATTTTAAAGTGAACTCCGGTAGAGGTTTTGCAGAAGTATTTTGCTTAGCCAACAAAGGTTTTATCTTAAAGCAAATAGCAAAAATAGTTAAAAGATCACAGAAAATGAAGATGAAAAAGAGATAAATATATAGAAAAGTCCCATTTAAGGAATGGCTCTAGGTATTTTCCTCAAAAGAATGCATTTGCTTTGAGCAAGCATAACTTCAACTGAACAACTGCTTTGCTTTAATACTAGTATTGCAACTCCCTTTAGTTCCCTATTTAAATAACCTTCCACTGATTTTCCACAATAATTGTGTTTTGTCTGGTATTATAGTAATGGGATGAGGCAGATATAAGCCTAGCAGACATCACAAATATTAAATGAACCTTATCTAATCTGACTTTCATCATGTGTTTAGATGACCAGGACACCTCGCAAGCAGAATTCAGGAGTTGAGGCACTATTCAGCTTTTCTGTTCCCTGACTTTACTTGGTTTTGCCTCTCTCATGCAGCTGGTCAGATAAGCTTGTGATTTTTTTTGGCAGGAAAAAGAAAAACAGGCAGAAAGAAACAACACCACTTATTTCTGAACCCGTAAATGTTGCTGCACTGAATGGCTGCTGAGTGTTAGCTGACTGTGGCACCAATATTTAGGCTGCTTATCCCTTTTCACTTTACTGTAGCAAAATTTGGGTGCTTGTTATTAAGTTGTCTGGTACGGTCTTCAAAGTCAACCAAGATAAGGACTTGATGACATGTTCTTTCCTATGTAGGAAAAGTTAAAAAAAGTTAAGCTACTAAGTTAAAAAAAGAAGTGTTTATTTCCAACAACATTTTGAGCAATGAGCTAT
>VYZQ01002925.1:161386-176224 GCA_013400655.1 Mystacornis crossleyi | reverse complement strand
TCCCCTGCAGCCCGTGGTGCAGCCCATGGTGCAGCCCATGATGAAGCCCATGGTGAAGCAGCTGTGCCCCTGCAGCCTGTGGAGCTGCAAAGAAGAGCAGAGATCCACCTGCAGGCAGCCTGTGGAGGAGACCCATGCAGAAGCAAGTGGGTGCCTGAAAGAAGGCTGTGACCCCGTCTGAAGCCTCTGCTGGAGCCGGCTCCTGGCAGGACCTGTGGCCCCATGGACAATGGAGCCACAGTAGAGCAGGTCTGCTGGGAGGACTTGTGACCTTGTGGGAAACCCATGCTGTTCTTCAATGACTGCACTGCATGGAAAAAGTGAGGTCTATGTGCTAAACTTTAAATGTTTTACTTAAACAACTGGAGCTATCCATGTAATAACTTCTGTTCCATAACAAAATTTAAGAATGATAATAAGTAAAGTGAATACAGAATTCTGATCTACAGTTAGAATTATGCAATCATGACTTGAGTTGTTATTCAACTAACACAGGATTTTTAAGTCATAAATGTTTTAATCTGCCTGTGAAAGGAGACTGATTAAAAAAGGGCAATAACAGCATTATTGTGGAACTGAATTTATGATGTGCTGATCCTACTGAAATATTTTAATTCTGCAGAAAAGTAGGCAGAGAACTGTAGATTTATGACATGTCTCTGACAGAAATAAGTTGGAGGTGTGTTAATATGTACAAAATACCATGTTATCCAGAGAGATCGTAATAAACATATTTGTTTGTTCAAAAAGGAAATAAAGGCAGGGTATTTCTATAAATCTCTAATATTTTCAGCTAATAGTAGAGGGCAAGGGCAAGATACACTAAGATAATAAACCTGCTAATTCTTTGATAACATGCTGATGCAAGTGGGAGTAAGACACTTTGCACTGCCAGTGAGTTATGCCCTAATGCATTAATCAATCTGGGTAAGAGCAGCTTAGAAGCTGAAACAGAAAGGAGAGAAAATAATGTACAAAATCCTTATCTAAGGGGGTGGTTCTTCAGAGCTTTTCCCAGAAAGTGATTTTCTGATATGGTTTTTGTCAAGGTGTGTTACGAAAAGCATCTTCTCTCATTTTAGTCCTACAGACTAATAACTGGATCTTGATTTCTGCCTAAGTTGGTGGCTTTCTGTAAAACCTTGATTTTCTTTTCTCATACACTAATTACTTGGCCCTGACAAACCTCAGTCTAAGCTGACAGCATATATCATGGGAAGGGTTGGCTCAAGGCATTCCAGCATGGAAGCAGCATGGAAGACAGAAGTGAATCTTGCTCCACTATGGGGGACCAGCTGGGGTCTTGCTGCCCTTACCATGAGACAGGAAAGGCAGTGGCTGAAGAGAGACCTGAGATACGTGAAACTGCTTAGGAGAAGATTCGTTTGGATGCAGTTTGAGTGTGGCTGCCTTTGTGCAAAGCACTCGATGGAGATGGTGGTATCTTCTACTGCTTGGAGCGACCAGCTGGTAGCCACAGTGGCCACCAGCCTCACAAAACATTTCTCCTCTGGCAGCCTGCTGCCTTAGGCAACTGCCCCTGCCTACAGCCCACCAGATTAATTTGTGTAAATTTTGCGATTGTCTCTTGATTCTTCTTCTCTGGATAAATGATCTTAGGCATCTTGCAAGCATGCAACAAATTCTTGAAAGAAATAGATGAAATAAAACAATACCTCATACAAATGTCAATTTAAGAGAACATTATTTAATTGAAATAAGGTCCCGTTACCTGTGTGTGTGATGGTGGGAGTCCTTTTCTGCCATAGATGCCAACCAGAGCAGCCTTTCCTAAAGACACATTGAATTTCAGATGCACTGGGTGGTCGATGAACACCTGAGATCTCCAAAAGATACCAGGAGGGATCTTCTGTGTGGCTCGTCTGCCTACATCAATTTCTCCGGAGTCTATAAAACTGTCGTCTGGAAAGAAACTACTGGGCTTTCCTGCCAAAACACAGGAACAAAATTATTGAATTAGTTTTAGATCCTGAAAGTAATCTAATCATACTGGTATCTCTGACACTGATCCTGAGAAACAGTCTATTAGTGTTCTGAAGTCTTCAGAGTACTTTGTCTAGCCAATCCATACGATTATGGGAGGAAAACTGACAGGATTATTTCTGGCTTCAGTAACTGTTTAGTTTGAAAACAGGAGCATGGGAAGAGCAACCTGAAGAAAAATGGCCTTTTGTTTAAATTGTAACATCAGAGACTGTGTAATTACTTTCCAAAGATCAGAATAAATCATCTGACATTATATCCTAAATGAATATAAGTTTAGGAATGGAGAAGTCATCATTAAATTAGTAAAGAGAAGTGTAGCAAGAGTGAGATAGACGTGCCACAGAGTGGAATGGTGGTGTGGAGAACAGCAGCATGAACGATGCCTAAGTGGGGAAAGGAAAATGTTTCTCTATTAAATTAATTCTTGACAGTGGTAACAGTATTTGAGATATGCTGAACAGTCAAAAAAAAGCTAAAGAAAAAAAGGACTGAGAAAAACAAAGGAGATCATACCCTGCACTTGAGTAATATCTATTAAGAAACATGAGAGGATTTAACTGGGTTTCAATATAATCTGTAAAGTGTGCTATTATTATCCATTTTCTTCCAGAAGACAAATGGAGGCATCTATTTCTAAAACTACCAGGCTGGAGAGCCTGGGTGTTCAAATGGAATCAGTACATGCCGTAATGTCCAAGAGAGTCAGCAGGGAGCTTGGCACCCCTAAAAAACACACCTGAGGATTCCTCGGTTAGAAATTCATACAGTCACAACTCTCAAAGCAGGTGGCTGCTTCAAAAATTCTGGACCCAAAGGAAGACCAGGGAATGAGGGGCAGAATGAAAAATCAATCGCCAGAATGTTCCCTTTTCAGCCTGTGCTATAACCAGCAGCCACAGCTTTGGCTTCAGGGCACAGGGATGATGAAGAAGGCAATTGCTTAGCAAACAGCCTTTATTAAGGACACCTGTAGTGGAAAAGTACGCAGTAGTGTCACCGGAAAGATTCTGGCTTTAGTAAGGCGAGCAACATCTCACCAACAAAGACTGATTATTAACTTTGGAAATTCAAATAAATTTGTTCTCTTATCTCTGTGCCATTACAGCACACACTACTCTGTGTTTCACAAACAAAATGAGAAGGAAACTTCTGGCTACATACATTCTTTTGTAGGAAAATCACATTATGAATTTTTTTTTTCCAGTACCTACATTTGAGGAACGTGGAAAAAAAAAAATTTCCCATCTATCGAATTCACGTCAAATAGTCTCAGAATTTACTTGCATGTTGAAAAGGTGACTGGTAGAACATTGCATTTTATTGTTTCAAATGACCCTTCCTTTAATATTACATAATATTAAATATAGTATTGCCTTAAATTTCTTCTTATACCCTCCCAACACAAACTCTCCAGGAGAAACAGATGTAAATTGTTAGCTGTCTCTGAAAATCAATATAGAAATGATATGCATATTAACTATTAAGGATGGAGAATTTTTCCTTGCAGAAATTTTGGTTCCAGTAACACTAAACCCTGATTTAAAGTCAGCAACTACTTAAGGACACTTCTGGAACAGGACTTGATAGCATGAGCTATCTTGTGGTAGAAGTTTTATGCATACCAGCACAAAAGGTGTATATGCAAAGGCTGTATGTTCACACAAAAAAAGCTACTCTTAATTTCATAAGATCTCCCTTTATCTTTGCTCATCACTCTCAAATGAATACACAGGGGAAACCTGCTGACTTTTAATCCTTTTTCAGTCCATGTACATTTTAAAGGAGATAATCAGAAGCAGCTTAGGTAAACGGGCATTCTTTCTGAATCCTTCTGTGCTAATAGAGTATAATTGCACAGTGAAAATCAGCCAGCTAGATTCTGAAGGGAATTATTTTATCAACTGGATTGATGGTATTTATTTAGCATGCTAAAATTTTCTTTTCACATTGTCAGGATTATAGGAAACAGTTCCAATGTCTTCATGCAAAGTTTCTTATTGCACTATTGTAAGATGAAAAGATTGGGGATTCTATTAAAGAAGATCTACAGACATCACATGTTTTGGTTCAAATGAAGGATATATTTTTTCTGATTACTACTGACATGTTTTATAGATTCTTAGATACTCAGACGAAAACCTTAAGTATTTGATATGCCCCATGACTCTTCATTAATAAAGATTGTACATCAGAGTGAATTAGGGAAGGTGAGACTTTAATATGACAGATGTTGCTATGCAAGATAGAGCCTGGAGAAAATGAGCACAGGATGTATTCCAAAGAGAGAGCAGCACTTGCTCATGCAAACTACAATGCTTCTGTGATTGAAAAAGACAGTCTCACAGAAATAATTTTTTGTACACACAATTACAAAGTTTGTAACTCCTCTTGGTGGACGGTTGTATGTTTGAGAAGCAGATATCCTAAGAGCTGTTATATCACGTTGCCAGCAGTTGAAGCTTGTCCTGATACAGAAGTCCAAGCAGAAGCTCTCTGCATGAGCCTGAATTCAGTCCCTGAAAGCCCTCTCTGTTTCATCAGTTTTAGCCTACAGTAAGATTAGGCCCTATGGACCGGATACTTCATAAAGAAAGTACAATAAAAAGCCATTTCAGCTTCTAATCAGAAACTGGCTTTTAATCAGAATATCTGACTCCTTAAAATTAACTTTAGGTCCGAATTCTTAATTGGGCTGTCAATTACTTCGCTCTTTCTGCACATTACCTTGAACTTTTTAGTTGCCGTAGCAACTGTTCCTAATTTCTTTGGATATCAAAATGAACTGTTTCCTTTCAGACCTTGCTGAATCTCTCTGTATTTCTGACAGGATGGTTCCCTGGCCCATCAAAAAACTTAACAACACACATAGCTCTGACTTCAACCACAGTCAATTACACGCTTAAATGCAAGCATGTGTTTAAGTGCTTTGGGAAACAGGATTGGGCCTGAACAGAGGAAAATGCTGTTCTGGAGCACAGCCACAGATGAGAAGGAATGACTGTTGCTGAGAGCTGGCAAGACACTGGTAATGATTCATTCAGATCAGCTCTAAGGATGTTCCTAACACATTCCAGCCTATTTCATTCTGATCCGGAAGACATTCAAATATATTTCAATTCTTTTTGAAAATATATTTCAATCACATACATTCTGGTTTAGAACAGAAGCCCTGGAGCACTGCTAGTCCAGAATTACTTACATAGTTACCTGATGGGGAGAGAGCTGCATTTGAAGGCTGGACAGTGCACCAAAGATGTTGTCCTGATGTGTTTTTTAGTCAGGACATGATATTTTCCTCTAACGCCTACAGATTCCGTAAGATCTGTACAAGGCACTAACTTGAGGGGTCTTCTAATGACATAACTAGGCTATTTCTCATATTTCTCTTTTAACAGAGCAGCAATCAAAACTTCTACTCATGTCACTGTAAATGTGGCTAAAATAAAATCAAGTGGAGAGCTTTCACTTGGATAGCAGTTTTGAATACATCTATTTATTTTCATTTTGACTTTTAAAAGGAAATGGACAGATCAAAGCTAGATGATTCAAAAATGAAACATATGGCAAGTTAGAGGGGAAAAAGAAAGGATCTGTCGTGAAGTATTTTTGAGTACAACAGCAGGGCTGTCTGTAGCTTGCTGTACTGTCTAGTAAGGTTTGCTGAGAATAACCTGCTTAGATGATTTTTCTTTGTATCAACTTGATGGCAGCCATCGGTTACCAGTAAATGCAATGTTTTTAAGGAACACACATAATTATGGCCTTTATTTGGACTAATAAAGACAGACAAAAACTCTTGTATAAAAAACCCCTCTACAATTAATTTGAAGTATACATGTAAACACAGGCTGTCAGCCAAAGCCTAGGGAACTGTGTGGAAACCTTTGAGTTCAGCAAGTTGCAAGAACAGTAGCATACATCTTATCTGTCCATAAAAATTCTTCCAACAAAATAGCTACCAAAAATAGTCAGTTACTGTAATTTTACTGGAATCTCTTAATTTTATATAGAGAATCTTGACACACAAACAAAAAAAGCTTTCTGAAAATTTGCATTTCGCATTTCTCCAACTGTGTCTGGGGAGGGATAAGACTTTGCAGAGCTTACAAGTACTTTTAGCAGTGGTGCCTCTAAAAAAAGCACATAAAGATGTAAAGCTGCTGAATAAGGTGCTGCTGAATTGAGGACCCATGAGCTGCTCCTAATTTCTGTCAACACCGTGATATTTTGCAGGGACTAGGCCTTTTATCTGGCTACTTTTGCAAAGCTATGTCCAACTCTGGAGTGCCAAAACTCACAGTGCAATAGTTCTCAGTAAGTATTTCGGTCCTCAAAACATTTGCTAAGTGGCAACAAATAGCCAAACTCGTACTTAGTCAAACTCAAACATTTTTGTAGCGCTGTAGAGGAAGCTCGATCCAGTGCTCTAGGAATCACTTAATTTTCAAGAGACAATGTTTTTCCATGAAAACAGCCACTCAAGGCAGGGTTTTCATGCTGGCCTTCTGTAGTCTGTGAGAATGCCTTGAATATGTGGAGAAGCTTTCACACAGTTTTATTGCATTAGTGGACACCAGAGGGGTATGAAACTTAGAAACATATGGACACAGGACTGACGACTACTCTAGACATGAAAGACTGGAAAAGCACCTGCTGATGGCAGCACTGAGGGTGATGGAACATGAGACTGGACGGCTGGAGTTTAGAGGCAGACAGAAGACTCACAACATGGACACACACCAACCATACCTTCACTGGTTCCTTTGCCTTTCCTGTCAGGTAACTCTAACCCTGTGCCCCCCGAAGGATATAAGGAGACGTCCGTTGGCACTGGCCAACTGCTGGCTGTGTCTTCCGTGATCTCATACATCTGCCCTTCCATCGGCTGCAGGTGCCAGTTTAGGCCAAACAGGTGCATGGCTGTGGTGAGCAATGAGAAAAGTCATCTTTTTCTGTTTGGGAGAGTTTCAGAACTACAGGGGCACTTTCTAAACCCTCGCTCCAGTGCCTTATTAGTGGTCATTGCTTTAGGACAAGAATGGGATTAATGTAATTAGACAGCTCCTGCTGCTTCTACCATACCAGCTCCCTAGGTCTTTCCACCCACTTAAACTCGATTTAGATCACCTGTACCAATCCACTCTGCTTCTTCCAGCAGGACCACTCCTGACTCATGGTTTGCATGACAGGATAACCAGGCACAAAGCTCCCACGGCCGGGTCACAATGCGGTGAACACAGAAATATAGGGAGTATTATTTCTTAACATACCAATAAATCCCAGGGAACTGCACTCTGGTTTGTTTTGACATATTTACAGTGTATTATACAGGTTCCTTTTTTTTCTACCCACCAATTATACACAGAAGCCTTTATAGACATCTCTGACAGCTTTTCCTGGTTAAGACCAAGTGAAAACTGAGGCAATTTAAGATCCATCTTGCACACATGCCTCTGTGCTCTGTGTCACAAATGTGAGTGACTATGTCTGAGCATTCCTTCGTACAACTCAGCTTCTTCTATTCAGATCAAAGACATATCCTTGAGATTAGAAAATGAGCAGCACCATTTAGATTTGTGTGATATCAGGGCAAAGCTTTCTGTAGGTTTCTGGGCCGTGCAAAGTCATCCAGTGCACATGTGAATCTATTTCAAGGCATTACATATAGACAAGTGAAGTTAAGAAACAAGACAGACTACTTAAAAAGCAAACACATGTATGAGGAGTATGGAAATCATATGCTTATACAACTAATACTTGCCTCTTGCAACTATAAAGCCAAAGAATGTGGCTTGTGGCTTACCATATCAGTTCTTCCATCCCCAACATAAACATTTCATACTCAATCAGTATCCAGCTTAGCTTCAGGCTCTACACAGCTAAATGATCTGATAATTGTTACATTTGGAATGACATTTCTTTTTTAAGGGAAAGCCTGGATATTTTACAATATAATTTCTCCTAGAAACTATACAATGGCACTAACATCACAGCCATTTAGTATAAACAAAACCAGTAAAGAAACAGAGAATTTCCATGGCCTGTGATTCTCTTTTTATTCGCAAAGATATACCTGTGATTGGCAACCACTGCTAGGGACAAGTGGTTAGTTTATTTAAACCTGTGTATCAGAAACAATCTTTTCAAGAGGATTGAAAAGTAATCTGAGAAGCTCTCTGAAGAGAACGTGTTTAGGCAATTTAGCAAAACACATGATTTTTTCCACTTCAGTCTCAATTAGGTCACCTATCATTTACCAACATAAATAAAGTTGTCTTTGCATAACTACAACATCACAAAACTTGAGCACAAAATTCTTTTTTTACCATGTAAATGGGGACTTTGTTTGTTAACAGTCTTATCCACTTAGAAAGAAAATACATTCCTTAAACTCCCACACAGCAAGCAAGCACAGCAAGGAAGGTCTCCTGAGGACCTGTTCAACACTTGCTTTTATACAGGTACATATACCAAGAAGGAATGTTACCAACACTGCTGGTAATTTAACCAGGGTACTTTAGGCAGAGGGACAAGTATTTTCATCTGAAAGGGGTATATTTACATGGCAGAGACACTGTGCAAGGGAAGAGAGGAAATCAGACCATGAACAAGGAATTTGCATCAAGCATTTGGCATTGCTATGCTTGTATAATATCTTTGTGTTTATACAGCCCTCATCATCAGAGTGCCTGGGCACTTCACAGCTATTAACCTCATAAAATCTCATCAGGTAGGAAACTGCTTTTTTCTACTACACAGAAAGGGAAGAGAGAACTACAGCAGATTAAAGGACTCACTCAATTCACTTGTTTGGGCATTAAAATGCAATTGTGTGTTAATTCACTTAACTTACTCTATGCTTACAGGGTCCCAAGCTCAAAGAGGCATTTCATGCAGCTCTCTGCCAGCAGTTTTGTTCTAAGCTCAGTACTGCATGCTATCTTATAATTCCATCCAGCCTGGACCTCTCCAAGGACCAGACTGTTACCCAGGTGCTGCAGAGCTGTTACAGAGCTCAAGGATTTAGATGCTCTGAGCATGCACGTTCCCATGTTAACGTGGGATGTTTGCAGTTACATGGATGTTTGTAGTTTCAAGCAGAACAGAAACTGTACTCTTAACTCCTCCAAACTCAGGCAATCCTAGACAGCAGTCAGGCCTAAGTTCTGCTGGCCCAAAGTGCTTAAGCCCAGCCCCATCTCTCAGATGTCTTCATGTTAGAATGACCTGAATGAGCTTATACTGGGCATCTCTGGTTTAGACAGGAACTGAGCCAGTGGTCTGCTTTCTTCATAACACCATCTGACCTGCTCTGTCCTTTGGACATCACAGCCTACGTGCCGCACAGATTTTTAGGAACACATTGCAAGGTCATTGTTTTCCCAGAAGGACATTGCTGCTTCTCCTCTCCTTGGGAGAAATTTGTTACTGTAGATCATTACTTACTGCAAGCAAATGAAAGTGAAAAACTCAACATTGTTTTGGGTGCAGTGGCAAAACTATGAACATTTCTTCCAGGCATTAAAATTCATTTAAAATACCTGAGAGGAAATGTCTTAACAAATGATCATCTTGGTTCAGTAATGACAGAACTGGCAGCCCAGAAGTGCTACAGCTTTTCTGCACATTATCCATCCAGTTGAGCAAGTGAATCAACCATTCTATGTCATCATTCAATTCTCAATGTTTGAAAAGTGCCTTACAATGTCCCAAAATAGAAAATACGACAGAATTATCTGTAACATAGATACTGTGTTATCACACAAAGTTGAAAGACTAGTATTAGCATTAACTTTTGTCCTTTGCTAATAGATTTTGTCTAAAGCAAAAAGCTTCTTGTGTACATTGATCCCATCATCACATAGATCACAGAATCACAGAATGGTTTTGGTTAGAAGGGGCCTTAAAGACCATCTACTTTCAACCCCCCCTGCCATGGGCAGGGACACCTTCCACTAAACCAGGTTGCTCAAAGCCCCATCCAACCTGTCCTTGAACACTGCCAGGGCTGGGGCATCCACAGCTTCTCTGGGCAGTATGTGCCAGTGCCTTAGCAGCCTGATAATAAAAAATCCATTATATCTAATCCAGATCTATTCTCTTTTCATTTAACACTGTTACGCCTTGTCCTGTCACTACAGACCTTAGCAAAAAGGTCTCTCTACATCTTTCTTATAAGCCTCCTTTTGAAGTGTTAAAAGGCTGTAAGAAGGTCTCCAATGATAAGCCATGAGAATGAGATCCATGTACACCATGGATACAAAAGTGCAGAACTCTGAAAAACAGAATTATTTGAATAGCTTCTTGATTATCAAGTGGCTTAAAAAAATTCAGAAAACAGAGTGTAAAAGCTCAGAGCTACTGCTCTATTTGAGATTTCTGATTTGATATTTTTAAGCACAAAATAAAAGCCTATAAATATTCCCACTCATATGGCAAACAGATATCATGCAATTTCTGCTACAGGTAGGCAATAATCACAAAATTCAACCTGAAACAAGAACAGAAAGTCTGATTTACTTTGGAAACACACTCTGGTAGCAGGTATGTTATGAGGAAGTCACCTGATTAAGTGATTTCATTACTATCTTCCAAATACCAGCAGTGTTTGATTGGCAAGCTGGTGGAAGATTCATTCCTCCACTTGTTCCCTCTAACTGCCACGCGGGTGCTGAAAAGTCAAGTAGTAACAACAGTGGGTATTTCGGGTCTTTACATCTCAATGGGAAGTGCAAAGCTGTTGTTGCACACAGTTGTGTTTAAAGATTTTAAAAATGGCACAAATCAACCTTGTTCTGTGCTAATTTGATGCAAAGCTCTTTCTCACAGAAAAAAACCCAACACAGGACCATAATCATGAAAAAGCCCTGGAACCATGGATGAGAAGCACAACCACATATTTTGAAGTGTTAATGTTCCTAAAAGCAAAGTAAAGCTGCAAAAGTAGATTGACATTCTTGATGTTCTTAGTCTACAGGTCAATGGAACCCACTGTGGACATTTTCTCTGGCTTTTTTTTCACCCCCTGCTCAGCTAGATATAAGATGTCACTGACAGAGAGTAAATGCCCTCCTAAAAGCCCCTATGTCCTTCTCCCTCTCCCTCTTGAACATGATGCTCAATAGATTTTCAGATATTGAAGGCTCCCCATGTATTAAAAGAGCACTCTGCAATTAACAATCATTAAAGTGTTCACTTTTGTAAAATACCATGTAGCTTTCACTGCCTAGGAATCTCCCTGACAGGCTCTTTGCAGAAGCTTTGGTTGTATTTCCCATGGAGAATAAAACTCTTTTGTCTGCCTTCTCCTGGAATGAAAACAATACTTAGGGGAAACCCCGCATGCTCTCTGGGCTGTTTCAGCACCAACAACTTAGATGCTATAAAGGCATCTGGGGCTCTGGCCCATTATGCTCATGTTTTGACTTTAAAGCTTTGACTCGCACAACCTTTCCCCTGTAGCTAAGTGCTAGCAAAAAGTGCCCTGAAACTTGCTGAATGGGTAACAGAATTTTCTGTAGCAGAGTAAATCACCTTATCCTCAGTCCTAAGTCACCTGTGCCTGCCTTCTTGGTGAAAAAAAACCCCGGACATCAAACTCCAGTCCCTTCAGGGCTTGATTACTTTCCTGAGTTCAGCATTTCAACCACGCCAGTGTGATATGGCTGCTCTTTTGCTGGACTCAGATTCACTTTAGCAAAGAAAACTTGTGAACAGTTTAGCATCAGCTGAGTTATTTGATGATGCAAATAAATCAAAGTTCATATTGGTGGAACCAAGTATTCAGGATCATGATTCTTTTGATTTTAACATATTATCTCTTGCGTTATTCCTACTCCACAGCTACTTGTGGACCCCATAATCAGCATCAGCAGATGCTGTTAAGCCAAGTAAAGAGGAACATTCTTTCCAAGTTTCTTTTGAAGCGATCCGGGATTTTGAGCATCTTTGTATTATTGCCACTTCCTTATGAGACAGCAAAACATTAAAGTCAAAACAACTTACTGAGCGGGGCAGAGAACAAAGGAAGTGGTACAGCATTTAGAATGAAAAAGGACAAACAAAGATAATTCACATGGTCAACAAAATGGACATCTCTTAGGACAGGTTGATGGAGCGAAGGAGTTAGCAGAGAGAGGCAGATGATTGTGATAGATCACAGGGAGAAGAAAAGACAAGACATGCTTACTGAAGCATATGAGACCCCCAGAAACCACACCAGTCAGCAAAAAACTGAAAAACAAACTGCTGGCCCTTTATTAGCTTGTTGCTTTGCCCAAAGCAGCAAGTTAAGTGTAATAAATAACCAAACCAATCAATTACGATGTTTGGAATTAAGGCTACAGCTGAAGCCACCAGCTGCTTCCACAGTGTTTGTTAAAAGCATTCTCATAGCAGCTCACAGGCTCTGCTGCTTCCTTCTCCCCTGCCCTCTCAGGGCTAAGTCCTGCAGCTACCACAGCTGGCCTGGTGACGCCTCACCCAAGTAAAGCTCCTACAGAAGCTAAGGAATGAATAAAATAACAACTGTGGTCCAGGTAACAAATGAGTAAAGAGTTTCTTAGAATTGGAGCTTAACAAAACACATTAATGATCCCTACCTGAGCCTGAACTTACAGCAAGTGCAGGGGGTAAAGGGCATGATGGCAAGACAGAAAGTCTTTTGGGATTCTCATATGAAAACCCTAGCCAGTTATTTGCACTAAGAATACTCCAGGTTTTGAATCCACATTTGTGTAAGGATGTCAGTATATTTGCTTAAGTAACACAGGGGAGGGCACAAGCTCTGGAAAGGCCAAGCTTCTCTGCACAGCCACTCCACCCTGCCCAACTCAGCTGTCCTGGCACTGCGCTCCATCTGGTTTGGCTTCACTTCTCCACTGGCTTCTATAAGCACCTCATTGCCCTGCTGACAGCTAAGCCAGAGGCAACACAAGCCTAAAGACCACTCCTGGGAGGGAGAAGGGTTTTCCAAAGCCTCCCAGTGCAGCATGGGGAAAAGGAGAAAAGGGAAAAACACTGTGAGAAGGAACAGATGAGAAGGACTGATGCCACAATGGACAAGAATAAAAATGAGAAATTGGAGGAAGGTGAGAAAAATATGGAATGAGAGAAACAGAGAAAGAAAAGGTTAGGATAGAACAAAGATAAGCTAAACAAAAAAGTAAAAGGGATTTGGAATAGAAAAAAACAGCTGAAGCTCAGTCAGTGGTTGAGAAGACATTTTTAGGGCTTGTGTCTTTGCTCTCCCTTCTTTGTGTGGAAACAAGCATAAGGTATGTGGTGGTTAGGTATTCCTCTTTAACCTTCATGTTTACTCAGATTTACAATAACATGCTCTCTAAAATGATACCTGAGCTTTGCCTTTTTCTCCTAATTGAGAAAAAGCTGAATCCCACCACTGAATTACTCAGGGTTAATTTTAACTCAAGTAAATGTACTGCTTTCACTCTTCACAAGTCTCTGGAAGAAACTTGACTGTAATTACCAGGATAACTGTCTCTACACCAAAATCGTATTGTTTTTGTACAAGTGGTAGAATTGCCTGTTGCAGAATTAACCATATTTTTGTGACATTCAGTGTTATGAAAAGGAGCCTTTCAGCATGAAATAATCACTGGTTTGTCAATCTTCAATAAATCAAGGAAGATTAAGAAGAATGGAAACAGTAAAACAAACATAAAAAAAAAAATCAAACAGTTTTTCTCTTACACCACTTTTGAGTGTTGCAATGATTTAATACCCAAAGAACAGGTTCACAGGCCTGGAACTGAGATCTAGTATCTTGACTGAAGTTCCCAGTGGTTTGCAATATCATGAATTCACGTCATTGACACGTAAATACCTAGATCACTCAGCCAGGCACCACGGGGCAAGGAGAGAGGGATTCCTGCAAGGTCACTTCTTGCGTGGACTTTGGCAGTTACCTTGTGACCAAAAACTGTACAGCACTCTGTGTCATTCCTAGTGTCTGAAATTATTTCCTATACATAAATACTTTCCATCTGTGGCTTAAAACTCTCATTCAGGAAATGGAAAACCTGACTTCATAAATCATCTTTTGCCCAGATGAATATGAATTTGCACACCAGGATAGGACTGCGGTCACGTGGGAACAGAGAATCCTGCACATCAGGCTCTCCACAACTCAGATGGATTAGAGCTGCTGTGCAGTTAGAAATGTAAAATTAACAGGTCACAAAGGAATGGAGCCCGAAAGGCAGCTTGATTATACGTTGTTTAAGTCAAAACTCTAAACCTGTGGCTGGGAGGTCCCATAGCTCTGCTTCCTGCCAGTTGATTTATTTGACACAAGACAATAGCTAAGAAAAAGAAAAAAGGCACCAGGAGGGACATTTAGGGTAATGCTCACTATTGTAAATTCCCAATTTTCCTCCCTTCCTAACTGCTCAATGATCCACCTGCAGTGAGAAAAAAGGGTTTTCAAGACTTCGCAGGCTGGGGTTGAAGACACTTTGTTGGGCTGGGATGCAAGTGCTTCATCTAAGAACTGGACAATCTGTATCCACCCATCTCAGGGTTAAGGGAGGAANATTTTAATGTATATTTAAAGGCAGATTTTTTTTAAGTGTTAACCTATAGAAAAAAAGTAGACATAGAAGTGGCATGGCTTATCCGAGGAGCTGCCTGGTTAAATACCTTTGGTAATTTCCTTTACCATCTACACCAATTTCAAACAGAATAGGAAGTGGAAAGATGGAACTCAGCAGCACTTGGCCGCTATTAGGCAGCCTAGTGCACCAAATAAACTTACTTCAGCCCTCACAGCTCTGGTAAAATTGGTGTTACACATGCTCAGGCCTTTCTCAG
>VYZQ01002925.1:137108-160549 GCA_013400655.1 Mystacornis crossleyi | reverse complement strand
AAAAAAAAATCAAACAGTTTTTCTCTTACACCACTTTTGAGTGTTGCAATGATTTAATACCCAAAGAACAGGTTCACAGGCCTGGAACTGAGATCTAGTATCTTGACTGAAGTTCCCAGTGGTTTGCAATATCATGAATTCACGTCATTGACACGTACATACCTAGATCACTCAGCCAGGCACCACGGGGCAAGGAGAGAGGGATTCCTGCAAGGTCACTTCTTGCGTGGACTTTGGCAGTTACTTTGTGACCAAAAACTGTACAGCACTCTGTGTCATTCCTAGTGTCTGAAATTATTTCCTATACATAAATACTTTCCATCTGTGGCTTAAAACTCTCATTCAGGAAATGGAAAACCTGACTTCATAAATCATCTTTTGCCCAGATGAATATGAATTTGCACACCAGGATAGGACTGCGGTCACGTGGGAACAGAGAATCCTGCACATCAGGCTCTCCACAACTCAGATGGATTAGAGCTGCTGTGCAGTTAGAAATGTAAAATTAACAGGTCACAAAGGAATGGAGCCCGAAAGGCAGCTTGATTATATGTTGTTTAAGTGAAAACTCTAAACCTGTGGCTGGGAGGTCCCATAGCTCTGCTTCCTGCCAGTTGATTTATTTGACACAAGACAATAGCTAAGAAAAAGAAAAAAGGCACCAGGAGGGACATTTAGGGTAATGCTCACTATTGTAAATTCCCAATTTTCCTCCCTTCCTAACTGCTCAATGATCCACCTGCAGTGAGAAAAAAGGGTTTTCAAGCCTTCACAGGCTGGGGTTGAAGACATTTTGTAGGGCTGGGATGCAAGTGCTTCATCTAAGAACTGGACAATCTGTATCCACCCATCTCAGGGTTAAGGGAGGAAGAATTTTGCTGATAAAACAGAGATATCTGTGTTGTGTTTGCGGGACTTTTTTAGGACCTGAAATGTCCTGATGTACGATGTAGGTGCTTTCGCAGCCAGCTCAGTACAGACACATGCTATGGGACACATTTAGTAATTCCTGGGACTCTACCTGCTGCCTGACTATTGCTTCACATTCAAACTATGTAAGTACCAGAAGTGGGGTTTTTTTGAGATAATTCATGTCTTCTCTTTCCCTCAATCAGAATCACCACATGCAAGGAGGAATACAAGTGATAGCTTCCTACCTCTTAAAATTTTGCCACCAAGGTGGGAACCGTCTCTAGAGAAGACAAAGCATTGTGCTAATCACCAGTTCTGGTGGCAAATGCATTTACTTGCTTTGATTTGTCACTAACTAGTTATTCTTTGACCCCTCCTGATTGACAAGAGCTGTATCAATGATTTCCAAGATAGAAGCAGGTGGTCTACCAAATAGTATCAGCTTCTTAGGAGAACAGCTTATATTTTAATTTAGTTCCCAATTATTCTTAATAAGGAGGAAGAAAGGCTTCCAGCTGAAGCACCACATTTCTTCGAAACCTTCAAGGAAGTGACTAGAAAGGCATGTTATAAAATGAAGCAGTTAAACTCAATGTTTGTTCAATGCAAAGAGTCAGCACTTCCTATTCAATGTCTTCCTAATTACTCCTGAGGATCAAAGTCTTTCGAATGATTGCCTGTCCCTTCAAACCATTAACATATGATCACTGGCCCCTCCAGTGCTACAGTAGCTTGTAATTTCTTGCAGGAAAGTGAAAATGCTCATTAATTTACAACCCCATATTACTATAAATATTACTAAGATATTTCTTCAAGATCAAAATCAATTATCAGATGGTCCCACTATACCTCTAAATGGAGTTTTAATTTGTGTATATAATATTAGAAATAAGGGTTTTCCCACTGGGGTACTCACTTCAATTAGAGAAATGAGGACAGGCAGCTCTACCAGAGGACCTCTTATCCTGCTTTGCATTTACAAAATTCTGGGATAGCCTGTTGTGGACAGTATAATTTTACAAATGTCCTTTTATTAGACACATCTAAACTGTGAGGCACTGATTAAAAATGGTGTAATTTACATAGGTAAATCAACAAGGTCTCGTATGCTTCCTTCCTTGTTATCTCAACTAGGTAACTGTCACAAAACCTGCCTTCCAAAAATAATACAGTAAGTTGCCTAAAGTCTAAAAAACACAGTTTGCTGTGCAGAAGTCATAAAATATATCTCTCTTCTTCTAACACCCCAGCACAACAGAGGGGGTATCAAAATTTAAATCAAATATCCCAGTTTAAGCATCAAGATCTAAATATTGCTGTAGAATTTGATGTGTGAGCTGATCTCTCAGATGGCTGCCTGCTCATCTGACCTTCTGAACACGAACATGATTTTATTACAGTAAGACAAGTAAATGTCTTTGAGAGGACTGCTTGTGTTTTAATCCTAAAATCAGCTGAAAACTGCATTAGTGTTATTAGTCACTATGTACATTCTAAAAGCACCAGAGCCCCAGCTGGGCTGTGCTAGTTGATATAAGAAAAATTAACAAAATCACAATCTCAGAATCCCTTGATGTCCAAAGAACTGGTTTAACTTGAGCTTTACTTAGCCTAAGTAAATCTAGTGACTTCAAAAGGATGATGGAGGTGTTTCAAGTTCAGTACACATTTATACCTTTTGTAGATCTGGGCCAGAGTGCTCATCAGCATTGTCAAAACTGAGCTCTAAAGCAGAATCCTATGAACCTTGAGACTGCTGGAAGAGATATGAAGACATTTTAACTGTACATGTGTTCAGGAGCATCATGATGTTTTAGCTGCTTTAGATGACAAAAGCACAGGTATGTTTAAAGCTGGCTAATTTTTCTTTACATATCCTAGAAAAACAAACATTGTTCCAGTTTGGAGAGGGAAAAAAAATCCTTTTTTTCTTCCTGTACAAAAGCTTGGCAAACGGATACAAATGCACGATCTGAGAAAGCTGATAAAGTGGGTAACACAGCACAATTAACAAAACAATAATTTTTTGTCTGTCCAGAGACCACGAGCAAAATCCAGCACAATACTTTCAGAGGCTACAAATCTAAGTGAATGGTTCAGATCAGTGTGAAAAGCTCTCTCAGTAACAAAACTTAACAAAACCTGATGACTTATTCCCTTGGATTTAGGAATAAATCCAGCACACAGATTAAGGCAAATGCTAGAGTGCAATCCACACTGTTCTAGAAAGACCCACAACCATTTTAATTTTACCTAAAAAAAAGCATTCGCTAAAAAAACTTGAAGTTTGACAAATCAAGCACTCAAAAATGAGCAAAGAACAGAATTAAGATGGCTTGTGTGATTTTACATCAGCCCCTGTATGCATATGTACTCTGTAATAGCCTTTAATTCCCTCATCACAGGCTATTTTTTTTCCACTGGCCCAATGCTGAGCAGAACAATTGCACAGAAATTGCCACTCAACCCTGGCAACTCTGGCATTGTAGCATGTTCAATCGCTTTCTAGGGATGCCATATGTGCAGTCTGCTTGGTAGCAGTAGGAGGGGGTTGGAAAGGGAAGGAATACACTTGGCACAGACAGTTTTGCTACTGCACTCTAACTAGGTCCCTACTGAGCATGTGTGAACTCAGATTTTCTACTTTTTGGTAGCCAGCTCTGGGTGGATCAGGGATGTGATAAAGTACACACCATTGCTTGTTCTCCCTAATAAAAAAAAAGAGATGTCACAATTCTCCATTACCTCAGTAGTTCTGCAATATAAATAGAAAACAACAGTAGATCCAATAGCAGAATTTTGCCTAAATGAGTGACCACATCAGCAGGCGGATCCAGACCCCTACTCCCACATGTCTATTTAGGGTATAGAATCACAGAATCATTAAAGTTGGAAAAAACCCCTAAGATCATCAAGTCCAGCCACTAATCCAGCACTGACATGTTCACCCCTAAACCGTGTCTCCATCTGCCACATCCACATGCCTTTTGAACACTTCCAAGCATGTTGATTTCACCATGGGCAGACTGTTCTAATGCTTTAAATGAAGAAACCTTTCCTAATATACAATCTAAACTTGTCCTGATGCAACTTAAGGACATTTCCTCTGGTCCTGTCACTGGCAGCCTGGGAGAAGAGACCAACCCCCACCCGGCTACAACCTCCCTTCAGGGAGTTGTGGACAGCCATAGGTCCCCACTGAGCCTCATTTCCTCCAGGCTAAACACCCCCAACTCGCTCAGCTGCTCCTCCTCAGACCTGTGTTCCAGCCCTTCCCCACCTCTGTTGTCCTTCTCTGCACATGCTCCAGCTCCTCAATGTCTTTCTCGTGGTGAGAGGCCCAAACATTCCCTTTGATAACTTTGGCCATGATAATTTTGTTTCATCACTAAGTACAAATGTATCAAAGTGCTTGCTCGGGGACACAGCGCACTGCTTTGCCCCTTCATCCCCAAAGATTAAGTTGATAGTAGTGAATTAAACAGTACCAAGCAGTGTAACTTGATAGTCTGTAACATTTATTTGATAGAAGGAACTCTACCGTGATATTGGCAACCTTCTAAATTCCTGTGCACTGTTCAGCTAGCAAGGACCAGAGATCATTCTTAATAGATTTTAAGAGTAGAGAAATGTATACATTCTGGACCAGCTGGGCACCCAGAATGGTCCCAGGTACATGTTCCATAACCTGGAGTAGCCCATGAGGCAGCCTGACTGGGGAAGGTACACCAAAATAAATAAATAAATTGTTACCAACCACCAGGATTAATGCTGTTTGGAATATCATTATGCTTAGATTGAGGGATTTTTTTTTTTTTTTAACCAAAAGCCTCAGGAAATTCTTTTGATGCTTGATTTCATCATAATTTCTGCCATAATTAAAAGAAATTCTGCTTCACTGATAGTCCAATTAGATTTTCTTTTGAAATACTTAGGGTAAGCATAGCCATCATCTCTGCTAACTGCCTGGTTCTGCTTTGCTTTTTAAAGAGTCTGTTTGCATAATGAAGTGATGCTGCAGTTGTACTAGGCAAGCAAGGTGAGATACTGCTGCTGTGTCATGTGCTACCAGATTTGAAAACAGCCAGCATACCCCGTTCTCATCATCCTTCTAGGCAAAAGCTTCTGACTGCAATAGGGACAGGCTTGGAAGTTAAGGTATGATAAAATCAAATAGTGACGAAGATAGGAAAAGCTGGAGATAATGGGAGAGTTTATAGGTTAGCACTGAAACACAAAGATTCAACAACCTCTACCTACAGAGCACCAGATCCTACTATCTCAAAGGGAAGTATGCAAGTGGTCCTTTTTTGATCTTTTAAATTTCAGCATAAACAGTGATTTAAAATCTTGATAGAGAGGAAAAGAGCGGATTGGACTTTCTGTTCATTATTTTACAGGTCATCTAGGATGCTACCTGGGTAGTATACTTAACAACAACACTTCACCCTATAAAGATGTCTATCTACTACATAGCTCAACTTTAACTACAGGTAAAAACCTCTGAGAATGCATTGCTGCACATGTTCAATAGAAATGTATGACCTGGCTGCAAAGCAGGCTTTGAAGCCATCTTCTAATTTATACTAGAAAAGGATGGGAGAGAAACATTAAACTATAACCGAGGAGCATTTTTCACTGCCAGTGACATCTCTAATTGAGATTACTCTGACTAGTTACCCACAAAAATGTATGGTATTTAATAACACTGAAAAAAGCCCATTACAGGAAACAATTCTTTCTGTCTCCACTTAACTGCAATTAAATTACGTTATTTCACACTAATTAGCATGAAATAAAAACATGGATTCGAGGAGAACTCCTTCCATGAGAATTATAAAGATCTGTAAAACTGATTCTTTTTCAGCATCTGTGTGCAAAGGTCAATCTAAGTCGTGAAATAAAGATTATAGCAGCACATCTGTGCCACTGTCATAAAGACAAGGCCAGCACTACTGGAGTCTGCCTGCTGTTATTTTCTTTTCTGGGGGCTTACAGCAACTATAAAACCTCACTAAAAGCAACTGATAAAAGCTTATGGGTTGAGAGCACATATCTTACCATTTCATAAAAACAGATGGAATTACATTAATCTCTCCTTGTATTAAAGATTCTTAATTTTACAGAAGGACCAGGCACCTAAAGGGCCAACGGATGTGTGATTTCATGACACACTGATGCAGACTCCCAGATGAGATGGAGCCCTCTGGATACACAGCTGTAACCTGCTTTCGACTGGTTAATAATCAGTTATATTGGTGGTCTGCTTCTGAAAGGAAGTCATTCTTCCAATGATCCCACAATGATGAAAGAGGATCAGACTTCGACAAAAGGACCTCTTCAATCAGTGTCAAAATAAAACAATAAGCGGAAATAAAAAAGGTACTATATAAAAGCTCAGAACAATAGGGAAACAGAGTAATCTATATAAATCTAAAGCCATGGAGAGAGAGGAAAAGAAGCTGAGGACATCAAGAAAAAAACACATGGCTTGAAAAAAACCCATAGAACAATAGAACTTTTTTTTAAGTGTACTGAAACCTAGCAAAAGGAACAGCAATACTGATGGAGATGGGGAAATTGTTAATAATGTTGTGGGTAAAGATTAAAGTGGTCAGTAATAATTTTTGTTCTAGTTTTTGAAAATAACTACAATAATGCAATTATTTCATAGGAAGTAAGGGTTTTTCCAGTCCATTAATAATCAGGAATTATACTGAACTACATCTATTCAAGGACAAACATTTTTAAACCTGCAGGCTCATTTAACTTGTACTCAGTAAAGAAGAAGGAAGAATCTGACTCATTGATTAATACCGAACCAGCTACCAAGAAATTAGAACAGGGTTAATGCTGTACAAATATTTAAGAAGGGAAAAGGACAGGATATAAGTCATTTGATTTGGGTAGTCTGAAACCTATTACAGACAAAATAATGGAAAACATAGAATTGAACTGATAAAGAACAAAGAAGGTGAATGTATGGTGTCTTAGGCCAGCCATATTGCTTTTCTGAAAAACAGATCTTAAGAAACAGTTACTCATTCTTTGACAAGATTACAGTTTAGTAAGACATTTGATTTAACTTGATCTGATTAAAGAAACAAGCATTTTCCAATGGTAAAAAGGCATGTATACATATATTTAAAAAACCAACTGAAAGTTGTTAAAATTTTCATTGCTGGTGAATAGCCATCCTATGTTACAATTTCTTGTGAAGTTCAACAACTGATAGTTGGCCTGAAATTATTCAACATTTACATCAGTGTTATGCAAGTAAATATAAAATCATGGATCACTAAACATGTGGGTGACTCAAACACTTCGAATGAGAAATACAATGATGAGGGCAGAACAGAAAAATAGAAGAGCAGGGCAGTAACTAAACTTGAATGATTCAAACAAGAAGTGTCAATGGCCAGCCTATACACCTTGGATAATGGATTGCAAATTGTGCCCAGGAAATGGGACACTGGCAACTGGAAAGCAGAGACTGCAAATGACTTAAAGAGTAAGCACAAGAAGATGCTGTGTAACAATATCCTAATGAAACTTTTATAGTCCAGAAAGACCTAATAAGATCCTTACACATATAAGTTGGGAAAAAGCCAGCTGAAGCAGATATGTGACTTAGCAATGTAAAACAGATGGAGTAAGTACCTGGAGTTCGCTGGGCTTCAGTGTGCAAAGAGGCCTACACAATGTGACAGTGTTTATGGATTTTAACACTGAAAATTGAGGAAAGAGTTTTAAATGAAAATTATGGGAATCCTAAGGCTTCTTCCTGCCTCCACTAAACACTGAATTAGCTGAGAAAAGATGAACACTTGACCAGGATATTTATCACTGTAGACTTTGAAGAGGTACTAGCCAATTTGCAAAGCAGAAATTTTCCTGCAAAATTCAGAACATATTGTCATCACATGGAATACCTACATTTTAGTACTTCCCAGTTTCTGCAAATTGGGCAAATCTGGCAAAATTAGCAAGTTTGCTCTATCTTCTGTTCTACTTTTCCAGTAATATTTTCTTGCAGCAGTGTCTCTCCTTTGAGTCCAGAAAGGGAAACGAAGGGTCTAGAGATCAAGTCCTATGAAGAATGGCTGAGGGGACTGGGGGTGTTTATCCTGGAGAAAAGGAGACTCAGATGGGGACCTTACTGCTCTTTACAACCACCTGAAAGGAAGCTGTAGCCAGGTGGGGGTTGGCCTCGTCACCCAGACAAGTGACAGCACAAGAGGACACAGTCTCAAGCTGTGCCAGAGGAGGTTCAGGTTAGATAACGGGAAGAATTTCTTCACGGAAAAGGTTGTTAAGCATTGAAATGGACTGCCCAGGGACGTGGTGGAGTCATCATGTCTGGAGGTGCTCAAGAAACAACTTGACGTGGCACTTCATGCTATAGTTTATTTGACATTGTCATGTTCCATCAAAAGTTGAACATGATGATCTTAGAGGTCTTTTCCAGCCTAAGTGATTCTGTGATTCTTCCAAAAGCATATCCATCATGGTGTATTTCTCTAATCACAACGCTTTTAATGTCAGGTTACAGATCTTATTTAGATGGAAACAGTGAATATTACTTAATGGAGTTTCTATGGCAAGTTTTTTAACACCCACCTGAATGAATTGATCCTCACAAGAATAACTTTAAAGTGGCATCTTGTACCTTTATCACCTTTACTTTAAAGCTGTGGATAAATCACTTGTACTTCCTTTCCTCTAAATTGTAAAGCCAAGAGTAGCTGCTACCCAAACATACACTGGAAAACTCAAAGCAAAAAAAGAGATGCACACAATCACCTAATAATACAAAGAACTCTTGCTGACTTTGCAGGTGATAGAAAATAAAAGATCTCAGATATAATTCATATCACCATGCACTTAAAGCTGCAGCAAAAGACAACAAAACAGGAACAGGCAGAAACGTAAGACTGAACGTAACCCATAGTGATTTTAATTTACATAGATTCCTAGAATGCTTTGGGTTGGAAGNNNNCACCTTCCACTAGACCTGGTCGCTCAAAGCCCCATCCAACCTGGCCTTGAACTCTTCCAGGGATGGGGCAGCCACACCTTCTCCACAACCTGTGCCAGTGCCTCACCACTCTCACAGTGAAAACTTCTTTCCAGTATCTATCTAAACCTACTCTCTTTCAGTTCAAGGCCATTGACTTAATTTTGTGTCTTTCTCTTTTCTCTGATAATTACTCTCCCTGTGTGCATGCATGTGGAGAGGGAGGTGGGGCAATGTCAGTAAAGAGGTGGGGCTGACACATTTGAGTCACTATTTCATTGTGGATCTGGCCAGGGAAAGTTTCTTTTGCCAGATTCCTGGAGGCAGCTTTCCTGAGCTCACTGCTACTCACCAGCCTCTTGTAAATTTTACACACAGCAGCCGCCCTCACTGGTTCTCTAACATAGTGAAGTGTGACTGAGGTCATCCCACAATCCTGTGATCTTCCCATCTCTCTGCTACAGAACAAAAAATGCAAGAAGATTTCTGTAACTCCATGCACTTTTGAGTAGTCAAACATAAGCTCAAGCTGATGGCATCTCTCCATGAGGCTGAGACTGTTTTCAAGCCTTAGCCTTCCTGGGAAAACTTACAGGGGCAAAATTTGTGACTCAACAACAAAAAAGATAACTCAGAACTGGATTGAAGGGTTAACACCTGTCATGATTTAAATTTTGTCTTTAGTCATCTCCAGAACCAGGAATTTTAAAAATATATGCAGATTTTTCCAGGGTTAGTCCAGCTCCTGGTGCAGACATTGGGCCCAATGCCACTGACTGACTGCATTTGAACCAGTGCTGAAGGAAATGGGAGTTGCTGCCGTTTAAGAGGAGCATGTGCACGAGAGGAGTAAGGTCTGTATTTCCTAAATGTCAGGGGTGTGAAAGGAAGAGCTAGACGTCATTTAAACTGTCCTGCTCAGTGAGGGAGTGGCACTAACCCTCTTGCCCCACCAATGTTTGTCTGCATTTGGTACAAGAAGGGACAGCTTTAATAGAAAAAACAAAACCCCCACATATTCAAGTTCTACTAGACAGGAAAAAAATGGTAGTGCTGGATCATGATGATGGTCCCTCTCAACCAGTGTCCTGGAATGTTGTTTCACAAACATTTATAATACATAAAATATATCACTGGTAATACTAAAGTACCTTGTAAACTGGATCTGACATTTTTATTGATTAAGGGTGAAATTAAGTAAATGAGTTTGCAGTTACTGAGCGAACACCCACAGTTACTGAGTGATCTGGTGAAGATGTGAAAGAACCAAGAAAGGACCTCAAAGCTCTGCTTTAGGTAACAGATTGACTTCATAACATAAAGGCTTTGCTAGAACAGATTGTTTAGCTCCCATTTCTGCCTTTTATCAAAGACAAGATGGAAATAGAAAACGCTCAAAGATTTTGGTTTACAGTCCTTGTAAATCAAAAGAACAAATGTCAACAGTAGCAAAATAGAACTTAATCTGGGATCAGGAAAGAAGTATTAAAGCAGAAAGTGAAAGAAGCCTGTTGGCAGGGTAATGAATTATTCTATATTTTAACATGAACAAAAACCTTAATATCAAGGTATAAATGTAGGATTAATAGATATGGATCAAGTTTAATAATTAAGCATTAGCAGCTTTTCCTATTGATCTCTTACCATGTAAACACCATGGTAATTGGTATACTATACATTCATTGCTAACTAATTAGCTTTCTAAGAGCTTTGGAGAGCTGCTATAAGTTGGGTTTGCTCCATAGCATCAAAGAATCATGGACAAACTGAGCTAAGGTTAGCTTTCAGAGTGATTCTTAGACAATAAAAAGAAAGGCACTTTATAAACACATCATAGTCCTAGCACACTTTTACTGTCAAAGCATTTTGCCTGCAGCAAGCGACACTGCTCTTTAAGCGAAGCTGCATCTGTACGGGGTTCAAATGAACACAGAGCTGAAAAGTAGAGAGCTCTGACTCCAATAAAAAGGAATGACTGTTTTGGCTTCATAATATATTTTCCAGCTCTAGCTTTAATCTAAATCAAATGCCCATCTTTCTTGCTGTTCATGCAATGCAACCGCAGCACATGCTTAAGTATAGGAAAATTGCAAGTGCCCAACAACATCAAATTGTACTTCCGTCTAGTCTGGAATCTACATCAGGCAGAGGATAATACCTTCAGTTTAAACAGGCAGAAACTATTCTCCATCACTAATTAATTTAGAAACTGTTCCACAGATCTAGCCAAACAGCTGCTGGGCATGGAGATCTGGACAATCAAACAGGTCTTTTCTGTTTCTAAACTTCCTCCCAAGCAGTGCAACAATGTCAGAGGCTCTTTACATTGCTCTGCTAGCAGGTCTGGCATCTACAAGGTACAGGAACTGCTGGCAAAGTATTAGCATCGCAAGACACCTCATGGGATTATCTCTGCCATAAGAATCTTGCTAGAAATTAGCCCTCCAAGGCAGAACTCAATGGCATACAGACCCCATCAAAGCCCTGCAAAAGCCATAAAATTTTTTCTTGTTTAGCTGTCTATTGAATGGATATTCCTAAAATGGGCAATTGAATTTTAAAGTCACGTCTCTTCAGGAACTCTTGGAATAGCAAATTTGCAGGGCAGTTCTGAACTGCTCAAAGAGGCCTTCGATTTCAAGGGTTCCATCACTTTAATCTTGCAGCCCTGATGTACCCCTGCTTTTCTCCTTGGCATTCTCACCCCACGAGACAAGCTTCTGTGGAGCTCATGGGATTTGCATAAGCTGTGTGTGTGCGAAACACTGACGGGCACTGTCGCCACTGCCTTAGTGCGGTGTCTGAAAAATCTGAAAGGGGGCAACAAGTCAATCAAAATGTGGTTAATTCAAATGAAAACCAGCTTCTGGTGTTTAATACACTCTGTTATATTTTGTTTGTCATTATCTATCCAGACCAGTGACTCAGCCCTGTAAAACCTTCAGCCTGATCACAGTGTTGACACATGATAGCAGCCATTCAGCTGCCATGGACCTGTATTTATGTCTTCTCTCCTCTTTTTCAAACAGCCCAGTGAGATAAATAAACCTCAAACTGCTAAATGCCATAAAGACTTACATAAAATAATAGAAATTCTGCCTTTTAGCCTCAAACAAATGATTTAGCAAGTTCTCCAAGTGAATTTCAAAAATGAACTGGCTTCAGCAAAGAACTTCACAAATGACCAATGCCTTGTTGTTTTCATGTAGCTCTGCCTGCCACAGATGGCACCCACCACACCACAACTGTGTCTGAGCATCCGTCACACAGGAAGTACAGCCTGTGGCAGAGTCTCTTCCATATGTCTTCAGCTCCACACTTCTACAGACAGGCAAGGCCTGCAGTGGGCAGGTTTTAATATTTAAACAGAGGACTGTGACATGCCTGCTGCTGTGAGGAACATCCTGAAGGCCTAGATACCACTCTGAAGTATTTCCAATAATCCGTCAGTGTACAAAAAACAGATTAAATGCCAAGATGCTGCCATGGGACCCAACCCAAAGTCCATTCACTTAAGTGGGAGCCTTTCCAGTGACCTCAGTTTGCTCTGGAGGATGAAAATGGTCATAAAATATAACTTCTGTGATTGTTTTAACTAACAAGAGCAGGTGGAGAGCAGTTCCCAACATTCACAGACTGTTATACAGATCAGACCTTATACTCATGACTAAGTTATACCTTACCACTCACATTGTCCCCATGGCACCGAAAAGAACAAGGTATTTCTTACCTGAGAAAAGGTACCTGTAAGAAAATGCAAATATGCAAATACAGGGGGGGAAAAACCCCCAAATTGGAGGAAAAACAGTAATTTGTTAGCAAACAGACCAGGTTACTTAGAATAATAAACAAGTTCCTGTTAAGAGCTCCATAGTTTATATCAAAATGCAAAATGCCTCAGTTTAACTTAGTGAAAGTACAAACATTTTGACTCCCTGATTCATTTCTTTTCTTTTGGGTTAGGTGATACAATTCTCATCTGCAACTTGACAGGATGTAAAAAATAATTACAAATGAAAAGGTTATTCATAATTTTTAAATGAGTTAATTAGTAAACCCCACCAGAGTAACTCATTACTGTAATTAATAATTGATTATACTTGAAATTAAACACAATTTTTCATCAAAATCTAATTAAATATCTGCCTTTTGCTCGTTGATTAGAACACTGGGTCTGGTACAGACAATCTCTGCTAAATATGTTTATGCTGAACTGAACCATTGGATCTGAATTTTAATAATTGGTAGTTCCTTTAGAAATTAGTAATTATGACCCATAATTACAGTGATTCAACCTGCTCAGCATTTCTGGCACCTTGCCAGCCATCCGTGGCATGTGGCAAATGCCAGCAATTTTACCTGAATGGAGAGGATAAAAAGGATGGGAGGGCACTCAGTGGACCTTCCTTTTAACAACATTAACTGTGGTTTTAAGCAGAAGTATGATCTTTTGTGAACTCTGAGACAGGGTTCTGAGTTGAAGAATGGCAAACCAAACTCCTCTCCATCTATCAACCAGCACACACCTCCTCCTCCAGGATGAACAGGCACTGCTATGCTAAGCTGAAATGATTCTCCTCTGACACACTGAGATAAAGTCCAAAGGAACCATGTTCAGGGCATAAGAATACCAGACAAATGAGAAAGGCGAGTCCAAATGTACATAGCAAATGATGAAAACTGACTGCATATTTCATCAAACTGCTGCTGATTTAATGTTAGCTAATTAATCATTCCTGTTCCTCTTACAGGAGACATAAAAGTGACCAGAGTATGATGCAAGGCAGAAGTGGAAAAGTATCAGTCATTAAAGAGGTGTGTATAAAAAGAACACAGTAAAAGCAATCCTTTGTGGTGGTGCTAATTATATTCATGAAAAATGAAAGCAAAATCTTTCGATCCAGACTAGGATTTGTAATTCTAACCACAACCTTTTACAGATCATTAGCGTACAGGAAGTCACAGCAAAATCAAAAAGACTCATTTGTGCCATGAGAAATGGGCTTTTTTAACCATGATCACATCTAAAAGTGTCTGACAACTGGAGTTTGCACCATGGACAGTTTAACATGGAAGTCTAGGAATGGACTTTTAAAAAACATTTATAACACACTATCAAACAGAACTGAAGAAAAAGTGATGGTAACATTCCAACTTTATAGGCTTAAAAATACAATTTTCACTTCTAGCAGTTCAATTACTTTTGCAACATCCACCAAGAACACTTTTTTGCAATGAACACTGACAAGCCTCATAAACCAAAGAAATCCAGATCATGCACAGTTCAAGAAAAACCCACTGCTTTTCCACCCATGAAGCAAATTTCACCACACCCGTCTCTCTAAAAAGGCTCTGCTGAACCACATTCTAAACCCAGTCCTTCTCCATCCTCCTGGTCACCCTGTGAACTTCAATATAATTGGTTAAATATCACTGAAATGGGTATGTGTCACCAAACAATACAATTAAACCACATTTCTGTGTATTAGGATCTTGATTCTGACTCTGTCCCATCAAAGTCAACACTGACAGACCTGGATGTGACTGAGATTGGGACATGCACTTCACCACCTGTTCTGATGGGATGCTTAGAGAAAAACTGGTGGCTTTGCCTCACTCCAGGTACACTTTCCTCTGCAGAATGTAAACAGTCCATGACATTGAAGGGAGTATAACTCCCTCATACGGCTCATGTTTTACTAAGCCCTTCTGGCTTTATGACAGGTGTTAAGCGCCCTACCACAACACTGCAACACAAACAAGTCAACAGATGCCTTATTTCCCCATCACTTTGTAGCAGTCTTGACCCTCTGTTTCCCAAACGTTAGCACTACGGGGGGGTTTGTAGAGAAATGAAACGAAAAGAAGAAAAACAAACAGCAACAAGCTTACCTATGAAATAGGCCAGCAGGATCACCAGCGTGACTGAGATGACAATGGCACTCAGAGCAGCACATTTCCAGTTACAGTACTTATAGGGCTTCTTCAGGTTAAAGGCAGGCCTAGAAAAGGTACTTCTGGGAAGGGGCCTAGGGGGAGGTGAGTACACAGTGCTGGACGTCAGGGGATATCCTGGCGATGTCGTACAAAAAAGGGGAGAAGTGCCTCCAGGTTTGAACAGGAAGTGCCTGAGGGAAGAAAGACCAACAGCAAGTGACTCCTCACACAAATCGATGCTGAGGGAGACGTGGGGTGGGAGAATGGCGACTGCTGCCAGGACGAGGAAAGCAGCTCCACACAATGCTGGCTACGGACATGGACGGCATGCACAAAAGAGAAGAATAAAAATCAAAGGCAAGTCACACAGAGTAAAAGAAAACAAAACCAAACAAAAAAATCACAGTGCCAACAATGCCACAGAGAACTCTTCAAGGGCAGGAGTCCCCTCCGTGGAAGAGCTGGCGTTAGAGTGAGATGAATACCCCAAGCACAGCTACGACAGACTGGTGGCACGGGCAGAACTGGAAGCCTGCTCGCACTCCCACAGAAATGCCCTATGGAGGCTGAAGAGGAGCGGAGGTCGGATTAAAGAAGTGAGGGCGTTTATCAATTTATTGATCACTGCATGAGAGCGTTTTTTGCGTGGCATCGGTGAATGGAGATGGGGAAAAAGAGCTTAAGCCATTCCAGGGCACCCAAATTGTCACAGAGGGGAATATTCACAGTGTCCCCATCCAGCAAATTTAGGTGTCAGACAATGGCGTGGCTAAATGCATCAAAGTCCTGTGTACTGCCAGTGGGGAAAACCTGCTTCCAGAAAGCAGTCCAGAGCACCTTGGATTGAAGCCCACCTTTAAAAAAGTGTGAATTACTGTCAAAGGCAACAGCATTTCCTGTCCAGTGACACATTGGGAGGCACCGTATTTTGCCCATTATGACAAACGCAGCCTGACAGCCAGCCTATGAGCACCTCGGGTGAGACTCATGGAAGTCAGCACAAAAAGAACACACTGAAGCCCATGAGTTCCTGAAATGAAATGTCCCAATGGGACTTCCGTCCACAGGGATAGTAAATGAAAAGCCTGATTTTGGTGGGACATCATGACATACAAGGCATTCAGATTCTGGGAATGAAACCCGGGAAATGGAGTGGACTAATCTACCACCATGCTGATGTAAAACAAAAATACAGCTTGTGCAGGCTGGGAACCAGCCCCAGTGTCCTTTGCACATTCAGCCATGGCTTATGGGGCCAGATTTGCAGCCAGAGTAAATGCAATCGGCATAGATTCATGGGAGTCAGTCAAACCAGTGGTTAATACCAGATGAAGAGGTGACTATTTTCCCCATGAAGTTACTTGTACGGTCCCAGGGGGAAAAGTCACATGCGGAAACATCACAGTGCAGAAAAGCCACCAATTCATGCAGTAAAATGCAAAACATAATTAACCAAAATAGGTGTCTGTAGTACTACAGGTTCTATTGGTTCTCTATTCGTACTCTAAGCATGACTGCTGAGCATTAGAGAAAGATCCTTTATTTCTACTAATGCTCTGCATAAAAAAAATAATTTTTGCACTAAGTCAGATACTATCCCGTGTTTTGAAAAGAGTTAAGACAGAGACGTATCTGTTCTGAGCAAAGAGGTACCTGCAGCATTCAAGGACACCAATAAGCTGTTACATGAATGATGGCTACCAAATTAGGAGCTGCCAACACAAGTTTCAACAGTTTTGACACTGAGTATCAAGTTAAAAGCTGATTATAACTTAAAAGTTGTGATCAAAATTTGTGTAAAGATGCCAGAATGGGTGGTTAAGTCACACTCCAAGGCTTGGCTTACATACATCACTAGCAGACTATTGTCAGATAAGGTATGTGGAAGACATCCATTCAAAAATGAAGTATCAGGCTATCAGCACAACAATGGTTTCAGATTTTTATGAGAATTAAATTAATTTTAGATAATATGGGACTCAAAATTGCTGTAGGTACTTCTTATGTATGAAATGACTTTCAAAACAACAAGGGGATAAAAAGCAAATTGCATGCAGTGGCTTACTAGCATATTAACGAGTTTTCCATTAATATGTACAGGACACAATGCTCCAAGCCCCAGAAATTAGTTTTTTAAAGCCATATTGGAAGAGGTCAGCAATGGTGTTGCCCTTAAACATCACTGATATGACCAAATGCTTTCATGCAAGGATCATAATGACTGTACAGTAAACAGGAAGACCACGTAAGTGTCACATACCCATCATTGTAAGCACCGTCATGTCGGGAGGAGGTGAGAATGTCCATCTCAATGAGGTTGTCCTGCAATGTCTCTAGGAATGTCTGCTTTGCTATGTTTCTACATACATATGGAAACACGAATGAAGCCAGTGAGTCATGCATATATGAAGTGTGATCTTATAAACCACAATGGTTATAGTGCAGTTGTGCATGGAATTAGAATGATGGACCATATATTTATATGTATAAGATGCTACACATATACATATATAGCTTTCTAAAATGTTCACTTCTTTATATAAACACTATATATATGCAAATACACACATATAAGCACACACGCCCATGTGCATGTATAGAAAAAGTTGATGTCTTTGTTCATTGCACACTATTTATTGCAAGTGAAATGTGAAACGTTTTGAACTGCTGCATCCAAAGTTGCATCCAAACTGCAACTCTAATCTGGTTAGACACCTGCATCTATGATACTGTTACTCTGAAAAGGCACAGCACAGTATCTATATCCCACTGTGGCCACACCTTGGTAGCACCCTTGCATCTAACTTTCTCATGGATCTCCAGCAAAAATCTGGCACTCTTTTGTTTTAGTTTCAGTTTTGGATTTGAGAACTTTTTAGTTTCCAATTTGATTAATTTGTCTTCCTTTGTGGAATAATAACTCTCTATTTAGAGTAAAATGTAAATTTTCAAAATGTAGATTTTGCTCAATATGAATATTCCCAATAAAAGTCTCTTGGTGATAAGTACATAGAAGCTAGAAACAGGTTAAGCTGTAACTCAAATTCCAGCCCCAAAATATTGGCTGTAATCTGGATAATTCAGGCAATAAGCAAGATACTTAGGGCCTGCTCATGCAAATGCCTGGGACTGACCCTGCACACAGTAGCAGCATTTTGCAGTATCTGTCCTCCCGGCATGTTCTTTTATGAGTCACATTTTGTGATCACTGTTTTGTACTTTTTGAGGAGAATAGCTGGAACATAAAGAATTAACTCAGAGGCACAGCTGAGAACAAACCGTGTCTTTCTCACCTTTGGGCTTGTTTCTCAAGACCTGGCAAAAGAACATTCTTCCCATGTTTTTTAAAACAAAATACAGTCCTGGTTTTGCCCATGTCTGTTTTCAGCAACAAAACTGAATCTAAGCCTGAATGTGAATAAATCCCCTGGCAAAAACTAGTAGAAGAAACATAACAGCATTGTGACACTTTATCACTTATGCAGGATTAAGAGCTTAGAGGCTGTAAGTGACATGAACTCAAGAATTCCTGCCAAAAAAACTGGATTCAGGTAACATGCTAAACCAAGAGAAACCAGCCCTGTCACATTATATAAACCTTGATACTGTTTCTTCTAAAATGTTCTCAAACATAATTTGCATTTCTACTTCCTCCTCTTCCTGCTGCTAATGCCAGCTCAACTCCCTGCTTCCGGAGGCCTTTCGGCCGCTCTGACAGAACAGATCTACTCCTTGATCTGAATGAAAGTGAAGTGACTCCTATTCATAGCTTTGGAGTAAAGTGGATCGACATGCATGAGCTGTGTGCCATAGCACTTGAGACATCAATCCATCCCCAAGTGTTTGTGGCTTCCTCACATTCCCTGGGAATGCAGGAAAGATTGGATGTTGAGTTCAATGCAAAAAGAAGCAACATATGTGCATGCGCTGAGCATTTAATGGGTAATAGGCAAGGCATCTAGCAACACACCAATCAATAAAAGTTCATCAGTAGTTAAAATCCATTTCAAATTGGTTCCATGAATTTCAGTTGTGGATTGTCAATAAAACAGAAGAGGGGAGGGTTATATAATCTCATAATGTATGTATTTGTAACAGAGAGGTCACTGGGTCACCTGAGGGAGTGAGGCGTGACTGTGCTCCTCATGGAAGGCTCACAGATGTGCTCCCTTGGAGATTACCTGTAAATCGCTGGCTAGTTACAAAACACTCTCCCTTCTCATTAACAGTAGTGGTAGCAGAAATCTGACCTTACACGATTACCACGTGAAAATTCCTGGGAATGAAAGTCTCCTGAAAACTGCTGGTTTGTCAACTAAACGTCCATCTAGTTGGCATTTATTTGCTCCCACAAGGTCAAATGTAAAGGTACAGAAAGGAGGCCACAGAAGAAATAAGACTGAGGAATAAATATGGGGGGAACTGACTTACCTGTCAGGAGTGACTGCTGAGCAAAGATCTTCTCATCACAACCTTGATAATACATGGCTTTTAAAGCAACAAAAAAGGGAGCAGACAGGAAAAGAAAGAGGAGAAAGGAGAAACAGAGAAAAGGGAGTAAAGGGAAACTAATGAAAAGGAGGGAGAGAAGAGGAGGGGCTCTTCCTCTTGCAACATACAAAATTCTCAGATATGCTTATCCTGACAGCTGCCTATTTGTGCTACACATCTCTGCCTGCCTCTGCGTTATGGTTTGGAAATTTCCAGGCAGTGACAAACCATTCCAAATTCCCAGTTCTGAAAACTGCCTGGAGTCCATGGCAGTCAAAGTCAAGCCACTACAAATTCTGGTTAAATTCTGTAACTGTAGCCACATTTCACAGCCTGTAACAATCCTTGTTTGAAAGACACAGCTTTTTTCTTCTTGTGTTCTCTCTCTCTGTTGACTAACATGGGATTAAAAAAAAACCAACAGAGATACAATTCCATTTTCGACATGAGATTACTAGAATCTCCTAACTTCAAAAGCCTTTATTCTTGGATTAATGTCTCTTGGCCAGGATTTATATTTCTACATATTGGACATTTTATTCTCTTAGGTGATGGTCTTTTATTTGGTTCTAAAAATCTTTGCAGTGGAGAAGATGGGGTAGATCAGTTTCATGGAAGAGGCTGAATTGGGCATCCAAGTTTGCTAAGCAGCTCTGAAGCCTGATCTTTTAAGTCTACACAATTCCCACTGAAGGAAATGGAAGACCTCTGCATGCCAGAAGAGCTGACTGTCAGAGTGGAGATTAGTCACAGATATACTGATCATCTACGCAGCTCAGCCTCCTCTCTTTATGACACCATTATAAAACATTTTATTTTCTTAATGTTGTAAAAGTGAAGGAACAGTCAGTAGCATTCATTTGGTGTTGGCACAAAATTACGCATTATTTTTCAACATGCTTTCTGTCAAAAGAACACCAGGCAAAATGACGCCAGTTCAGCCAGTGTGTCAAAAGCCCCAACATCAGTCTTGAAATGAGCTGTTTTCTACCAAATTAATAAAATGGTTAGACTGAGGACCAAGACCAAATGTGACTGATCTGTGATGCTAGTGAAATCATCAAATGATGCAGAAACAGCTCTTCATGCAGGTAGACCTCAACTCAACTTCCAGTCTGATTAACAGCAACAGTGTGACCAATCCAACCTGCAACAAGAGCAGCCTGCTTCAGATCTTGAAAAAATTTCATCCACAATGATTTCACAGAGAAGAAATGAGGACAGCCTTTAAGGTTTTGCACTACTAAAACAGTATATTATCTTTTCTACAAAGAATGCACCACCTGGCTTGGAAAAGGCACAGGGCTTCCTTCAGCATTATAGAGGATTATCACAAAAGGGCTGCAGGAGTGGGCCCTAAGTATTTTTTAATGTAATTTTAATAAGAGATATCACATAAAACTCATTGCTTGGGTATTTGTGCTTTAGAATTACTAACACAATATAATTACTGAAACTGTTGCCAAATCACACTTGCATTACTTGCTTATAATTTTGTCTTAATCTTCTGGATCCAGCTTCTTAGTTGAGTCTTTTTAATCAAGCAGTCACAGAGAAATTAATTATCTTTAAATGCCATAAAATGTGATATTGAGGTTATTTCGGAAGTTTCAAAGGACTAGCTCATTCTCAAAAAGACTGACAGATGTCCTCATTTTTAAAAAAACATCCTCTTAGCAGAAGTTGGCAAAACTGGGTACAATTTGTCCCAGGATACAGCTATCGCTGCTCTGAATGAGATTCCCACAGGCAGTGATGTGACAAATTTGGGCCCTGTCTCAGTTTTCAGTTACAGTATGTTTTTTGCTGTCTAAAATCTTGTTGGTTTGAGAAGGTTAGACAAATGAAGGAACAAAGACAGTTGAGCAAGTGCACCATGTTTTAGGCTTGGAAGACTTCTCTCCAGACTGAAAAAGACACCATGCATGGGGGCTAATGACTCCAGCATCCCCAGTGGCTGCTCAGTAGCAAAGGAAATGGTGAAGCAAAACCTCTGGAGAAAGCAGCTGGGACTGCCAGTAGATGCACTCACCATCAGATGGGAGGACTGAAGCTGAGGGAGTATGAGAGCTCTCTTTTCCAGAACCTACACAGAACCTGAACAAAGCTATGAACTAGAACAACGTGGTACACCCTTGTCACACCCTTCACGTGTTGCATAGGTGGAAAATAACTTGAGAGCTCAATGGAAACACCATTAACTGACTGATGCCCTGCCATACAGTGTTTCATGCTTGCTGGAGCAATGTTGAAAAAGGCAGCAGCTGACCTCTCCTCCTTAGGTGAAACAGGATAAACTTTTCCGGAATGATGTACTACGAAAGTACTGGTTGATGAGGCACAGCTACAAGGCTAAATCTTTTCAACATACTGACTGATTGCAGTTTTTTAAATAGGATATTGATTTATTCTGCCACATAGGAAGAAAAGACGTTAAAGGAAAATAAAAGAAACAAAACCAGGAACATTTTAATCTATGATCCTGATTCCAATTTTAAATGAGGAAAATAACCTTAGGAGCAGCTGTTAAAGACAATGTTTTTAGTTTATGAAAGAAGAGCAATTTCCTCTTCTCCTAGTCCAAATAAAAAGACACAAGGAATAATAAATACAAGGCAAAATGCATAAGTCAAACACCAGTTCACAAACTAGGTGGCTAGCTATGCAGATGTAGGTATCCTCCATAGCATCCTGAGCACACAGAACATTGTAAGTAGCAAAAGAAAGTGACCTACCTTGTCTCCAGTGGGATGTTGCTGTTGAGTAACCAGTTGTCCTGAGCATGGGCTGGCTCTTGCGTAGTGGCTGGTTGTTCTCCAGAAAGAGAGTGGTCCGTAGGAGCTGGGCTGGGGTTGCTGCGTGGAGTGAAGTTCCCTCTGTTCAGGGAGTTGATGGAGGCTGCGTGATGCTGATTTGGGGTGTGAGCATGTGATATTGGAGGTGGTGGAGTTCGAAGTCTTGAATGATTTTGAAGATTTGGAGGATGATCTAAAACATAAGTAAAATACTTTTAAGGTTCATGATTTGAGTAGTTCCATACTGTGTTCATTTATGTGCAGACACTTCTAAAAAGTATGAAGGCTGGGGTACAACATGTCCTAAATGAAACTCAAAAGGGTAACACAGCCTTGTTCCATATGTTCTAACGACACAGCACTGATCCCTGAGCCAGCTAGAAAAATAGTTCAGTCTCATGCACAAAAGTTATGAAAGTTTAAAGCACTGCAGAAAGGCTGTCCTGACAGCCAAGTTAACTCCGATGAACAACTGCAGGTTGCAAACCGCAATCTATCTGTGGCACTGATTTGTGATAAAGCACGAAAAATACAATCGGTCAGGACAGATAACACGTTATAGCCATTTTATGATGGATATACAGCTCCCAGAGAAGTTTGTTCTGCCCGTTTTGCCCAAGAACTTTCAATAGTTAAGTCAACAAGGAGACTGAGAATACATTTAATCATAGACTCGGTTTAGGGAAAGCCATAAAAGCATGTCAGGATTATACAGTTTAACAAAATCCAATAGTTTGTACTGTTAGAAACGTACTCAAACTGAGTAAAAAATGCATGTGACATAAAAACTGAGGTGTCAGGAAAACGGAACAACATACAGTGAAGAAAGATGTAAAGATCACTGATATGGCTACCTTGAGTAAAACTCCAAGTATTTCTTAGCCAAGAGACAGAGGAAGGAAGACTAAGGAAGATAAACACCTAGGAAAGATGAACCTAGTGGTGATTATAGCTGTATTTTTACTTTTTCTAGCTAATCATAAGGCATTTTTTTATGTTTTTTTTTTTTTTTTTAAATGAAGAAAACTAAACTATTTGATGGAAGTGGAGGCAAATTGACAGTTCATCACACTGCATATGACATACAGGAAACATATACCTCGCTGCTTTTAGTGGGTTCATGCTCAAAAGTCATTAATACTGTGCACTGGAACAGATTGCACAGAGAGATTGTGGAGTCTCCCTCACTGGAGATAGCTGAGAACTGTCTGTGCACCTTTGCAAGGTGCTCTGGGATGACCCTGCTGGAGCAGGAAGTGTGGACCAGATGACCCACTGCGGTCCCTTCC
>VYZQ01002925.1:107617-118258 GCA_013400655.1 Mystacornis crossleyi | reverse complement strand
ACCATCCTGTGATTCTATGACTTATGGTGAGGAAAAGAAAGTAGTGACAATCATCTTCCTGTCTTGAAGGAAGCTCTACTTTTTTTAAGAATCAGTACAAAAGCTCCAGTGAAGCGAGACATCATTCAAATGTCCTTCAGTGCAGAAAGAAGAACCTTCTTTTTTTCTCCCTCTAAAAGACTTAACATCTTTTTAAGATAATCTGCAGAAAAACAGCATCCAGTTTATGATGAAGGGACTTGTCCAGTGAAATGGCCTCCTCATAGTGATGAAAGATGTCAAAATTGTGGATGACACACTGGGAGTCATCCGAACTGCATGGAGGGGTGTATCCTCTATATGCATACTACAGTCACCAAAGTTGTCCATAACTCTACACTTCCCAGTCCCATGGGAATCAACACATTCTGAAAATTTTCATTTATTAAAAGTTTGCATCACATCACTGGTAATTAGCTATTCAGAATTGAAGGATGGCAGATTAATAACACTTTTACCCAAAGAGATTGAGAGAAACTTGGTAACTTCCTCTCCAGGAGCATCCTTCCTTGGAGATCACTATCTCTAACAAATCAAGCAGTGATCCATGAACAAGTATCGACAATATTTCTACCTCTTAGCTGACTTGGAGTTGCTGATAAATACTCTGCTGGCTCCAAAAGGGTTTGCACCCATGAAACATGCCAAATGAACAGGTATGAAAGCAAAAGTAAGGCTCTGGTTGGCATGGAACAGCACTGTGGCTCAAACAACTGATCTGCAGAGGAAGGCAGCTGTTTGAGCTGTGAAAGGTTGTCCAGAAACTCAGCACCTGGCACAACGAAGGGAACAGAGGGGTTTTCTGCTGGAAAATTAGCAAAGACTCCAGCTCAGTAGTGATCTGAACAGCCTTTCATAAGCTTTCATCTGCTGTACATTTCTGATACAGAAACACAGAGTATTCTAAGTGGTGGTGTGCAAGTGTACAGGCTGCCTGACTGGTCTGGTGCCAAATACACTCACCTGGACAAGAGAGATGGCTTCTGAGGGGTCAGTGCCACGGCAGCTGGTGTCTGGTGCGGGGGACAGTGCTGGACTGGTATCTACTGCTCAGATCTCAGCGTCAGAAGCAACTGTGGTTTAGTTCTGAGCCAGGGTCAGAGTTATACCAATGTGATCCCTCACAGATCTAACAAAACACAGCTTGAGCCAAAGACAGCTTTGATCAGTAGCAAGAAGGAGAATTGTGCTTCTTTATACAGAAAAATCCCGGGGGGGGGCCACTTATGTTGTTTTTTATTCTTGTAGCTGTTAAGGCTTCCCTATACAGGTACACATCACGTTCCTACGCTTTTCCCTATGCACATGACCCTGGGCATTTCCGAAGACCTACCCAGATACTGCTCTGATACAATTTATGCAGGTGACACTCCAGGCTGGACAAGTTAAGATAAAACTGGAAGGAAGATTCCAGCAAGATGTAAAGAGGGAGGAAAATGAAGTGGGTGGAGCACCCAAAAACTGCCAGGCATCCTGCACGAAGTATTCTAAACCAGTAAGAGTGCACAAAACCATCAGGCAGAATCTGTGCCAAACTGTGTAAGGTATTACTGGTCAAGCATCTGCTTCTATACCAACATCCAGAGAAGATGTAGGGCTTGTTTCTTTATTTTTCATTTCAAATGCTGATTTATGCTGTGTGTATTCTCACTAGCTCAGGTTTATGAAACAAATAACCCGACTGGTGGAGAAATTTAAACACATGGAGTAGTCATGTTCTCATCTTTTGGCATACTATTTCCTTTTTCTAATTTATGTTACTAAACTTGTCAAGAAAAGAAGAGTCTCTTGGCAAATCAGAATGAATGCAAAGGAGCACTCAACAACATATATAGCTCACAAATCTTTGTACCTAGCATCCCAGGGACTGGCAGCAAGTTCAGATTTAGATAGAAAATCCCCAAGGATTTACACCCATAAACATATTTAATAAACTCAGTAAAACATGAAGTGCGAAGTAAGCATTTCATCAAAATCTTATTTTGGTTTTCAACAAATAAGAAAATTAAAAATCTGGCTGCCCACACGAGTCTGTGTGTCTGGATCTTTCTTCATAGATAAAATTATTCATGGCATATTAGAGCTTGTCAGTCTGTTTAACTAGAAAAAAAAGACATATCCCTCCTAGAGGAGATCTAAACAAATTCATTATGAAAGCTGTGAGGGAGTCACAATACATTAGGAAGAACAAATGTAGTCTGCAGTGGTTTTTCAGTTCTTTCTACACCATTGACTTACCGGAGGAAAGTACCACTAATTACACCTACTTGCATTGATTATTTTTTTTCTTCAGGATGGATTACCTTGTCCTCTCCTACATCTAATGATTTAAATTAGAATGAAACGGCAATGTGATGGAGGTTGGAAGTTACCTTGAAAGAAAGACGTCAAACATGACATTTAAAAACAAAAATCCTCTTTCCTTTTTAACTGCCCTTCCAAAATAGGCTAAGCTTCAAGTGATGTGATTTAGCAAATAGTACAGTGGTATAATATACCACACATTACAGGAAATGCCAGATATACTTCTTGTGGCTATATAAGGTTCAGTGATCCAGATCTGGATCAGATATGATCCTGTTTACACCAATGTAAATCCAACCTAAATTCCAGTGAAGCCAGGGAATTAGTTAGATCAGAATCTAGTTCACTAAATCATACATTATTCCATTCTTAGGCATGCTCTTCTTATCTGTCTCCTCCTTTTCCCCTTACAGACCCTCAAGTTTTGCTGCCAGGATCATGAGGATCATCTAAATGAAACTCATATGCTATGGATCATAGAAAATATCCCAATAATTTCTATGTCAGACCCAGTCATTTGCAGTTGTGGTAGAAAAGATCAAACATTTCTGCTGATTTTTTGTTTGTTTTTCATTTGTACGATCCCTGTGAGAACTCAGTAATTAGGAAACAATTGCCATGGTAACATATTACACCCAAATCTGATCATAATTAAATCAGTGCCAAAATTTCTATCAGGTTCTTCTGAACAGTCAGCCTCTCCCTGTACTCACATAAGATTGTATCTCATCCACCAGTCTGGGACTTTTGTCCCACCGGCTTGTTGTGAGGTCAAGCTGAGAGATGGATCTTAAAGAAAATTTCCTGTCCATTAGTCAGATTATCTGCTTCATCATTTACATGCTAGTACAGCAATTACCACTCTGTCTTTTGTTTTCCATCCCCCTCCTCTTCATGCCAGATCATTCTGTGCCACCCTTGCCATTTTGTAATCAGTGACAAAATACTTCTTAACTGCTGTCTCTATTCTTTGCACAGACAGTTAGGGGCATATTTCCCCATGGAATAGTCACTATTAATGCATTAAAATTTGACAACTTTGTATTTCCTCACTTAGTTATAATGCAGATGCATACACAATCAAAAAATTTCATGAAAAACAAGGACAGTACAATGAAAATGAATAGTCAAGTATGGATTTAAAGCAACTGATTCAGTGGCTCATCATCCTGTAACCTGACACAAAACAAGCAGTATCAGAAGTGCTGGCAGCATGCTGAAGGATTTGGAGGGACAGGGGTGGGGAGACTCAAGAAAAGCTTATCTGGATATTACACAGAACATATATAAAATGACAAGAAAGAGATCTGATAGTCAATACATAGCACGGGAATCAATACATGCCAAGGAAACAAATGATTGTAACTCCAAGATGCCGAAGTGTGCTGAATCCTTTGTACACTTAGAGAAGTGCATACATTACACTCAGGCTGGTGGGAGCGAATGTCACTGCCTGGGTAAACACTTGTTCGAGGACTTTTATTTTCATCAGTGCTATCATAGAATCAGACAATGTAGTTTTGTATTTGTTTGTGTTTTTCCTATTCTGCTAAATTGGCAATAAAATAAAAATAATTTACCCAAGCTGAGTCTGTGTTGCCTGAGACTGTAAATGCTGAGTGATCTCCTTGTCCTCATCTCGACCCATGAACTTTTCATTGCATTTTCTCAAGGAGGCGAGTGACAGAGTGACTTGGTGGGCACCTGACAGCCAGCCAAGGTCAGCCCACCACACCATCAAATCCACAGCTTTCCAACTGAGCAACAGAGATGCTGTGTGGGACCACATTAAAGAACCCAAAGAAGGCAAAATACATTACATCAGTTGCTCTTCCCTTCTCCACCAATGCAGTCCCTCTGTCACAGAAGGACACCAGATCAGTCAGGGGCAACGTGCCCTTCGCAAAGCCATGTGGCTGCCTCTAATCACCTCCCTGTCACACATATGCCTTGACACAGGTTCCAGGAGGAAATGATCCATGATCTTATCAGACACTGAAATATCTGGCTGGTTGATGCTGCCCAGGGTCCTATTTTTACCCTTTTTAAAATCAGGTGTGATATTTCCCTTTTTCTAGTCATTGGGGACTTTGCTTGACTGCCATGACTTTACAAATATGATGGAGAGAAGCTGAGCAACTACACCTGCCGGTTCCCTCATGCATAATTCATTATCATGTAACTAGTAATGCTCAATATTGCCCTGCTGGAAGAAGGAAAACATGGGAAAGTCCAGGCACTGAAGACTGAGGGCAGTCTTGACCTTATAACACAAGTATTATTTGCCTTGACTGACCTCATATATAATATGATGCTTTTTTTTCATATACTTTATTTTCTGCAGCCCCACTAGCTTAGGCATTATATAACCAGTGCTTTAAAAGCTAGGAGAATTACAGGCTCCTGAAATCTCTTTCCCTGTGGACTATTTTCTTCATCTGCATGATCTTAGTGACATGTGTAAAACTCATGCCCTAGATTTTAATGATGGTGACCTTTGGGACTTGCAGTTGAGTCAATGCCATTTTAAACATAAGCCTGCTACTGTATTATATCTTTGCAGCTGTAGACAAGTGAGAGGATGACAAGTGTAATTACCAGCTCTTTCTGTGAAGATTCCTATCTGAGAAAACGTAAGAACCTTTACAAAATGAGAGCCTGGATATGCCATGACTTTGTATCACTAGCACAAGTGCAAGTATTTATTTTTCACCAAAGTTGGATGCATTGGTGTAGAAAACAGAAGTGCATATGTGCATATACATAGTTCAGAAAATGAAAATGTACTGCCCTGTACACTATGCCATGTGTTTCTGTTCTCTTGGAATCGGAAAGGCTTTCATAGAAGTGCTTTAAACTGCTATTTCGGAATATTTGCAACAGTGTCCAGGTAGAAAGTAACACTGTGTTTTATAGTTTCACATCAAGAATGCCCAGTTTGCAAAGTTAAACTAACTTTACAAACCAGCTGACATAGCCCAGACAATGAGAAGTAAGCCGACTTTTTACAGGGTCTACAGAAATGTATGTGAAAGCAATTTGGTTAATTATTCTACTGAGGCATCACCAGACAGAAGAGAGTCTGCAGAAGCCTTGAGATGCCATCCCTTCCCTCTTCTTCACTTTTTCTTTCACTAGCCGGTGATAGCAGCTGGAGCTGCTCTCAGAACCTTGAAATCCTACTCCTTTCTCTGTGGGAGGTACCTGTTTGCATAGGAATAACTAAGAAATTTTTGATTTCCATTTAAACTAAGACAAAGTGTTTGAGAATGTATCAAGGTTCAAAAAGTTTCAGTGATGAGGATTACTGCTTAGATCAGCAATTTTAGATTGCAGAAAATTATCTCTATGGCACTAAATATTTTAATATATTTTTGATTCAAGCACTCCAAGCCTCTGACGACAATGACAGAATTATTTTTAGCATCCACTGAACGACACTTTAAAAGGTAGGCTTTTGTGCAACTGTTTTTCTTGAAAAAACTAGTACAGCATGCATGCGCAGGGGAAACTGCAACTGAAAAGGAATCTGACAAGTGCTGCTGCAAGGTACTTCTCAGAGATGTCAAAAGTCTTCCTTCCTACAGAGTTTGGATTTTGTTTCAGCATCCTTTTGCTATTCAGTGTCAATGCACAGACTAATTGTACGTTACCTCAGCAATTTCCACTGTGAAGCTATTTCACATACTGCCCCATACTGTATAGCAACTTGCATAGTTATTGCTGGGTCTGACCAGAGGAGAACTTGACGACGTAATGAATTCTGTATGAGAGAGAATCTGATCTGTGGTTCATTTAATGTTAGTGTAGAATAAATCTGTTAACTTCAGCAGACTCGTGCTGGTGTAATTCAGATGTGAGTTAGATCCAAGCTGTGTATCCATAAAACCACTCCCTGCTGGAGGGGATGACACCTGTTCATGCATTACATATTGCACAGCCTACACCAGCAGCAGTCCTATTGGCAGCACTGTCCTCAGCCAGCTAATGGGAAAATCAACCTACTCATGTGAGGCGCTCAGACGCCACTTTGCTCACAGGGGCCACAGAACCACCCGTGCAGCAGCAAGAGGCTCAGCCGCACTGGTGACACCAGGCTATGCTCGCTCGGTATCTCGGGCACACAGAGCTTGCAGCAGCTGCTCAGGTGCAAAAACCGTGGCAGTGGGATGCTCCTGGGTGAGCTCCTCCTTCCCCTGGCACGCAAAGCACTGTGAAGATACCTCCTCTCGAGCTGCTGCAAGTCACAAAAAAATCACTCTGAGATCCCATGGGACTTCGAGATAAATTTGAAGTAGAAGTTAGAATCACCAATCGACAAGCCAGGGAAGAGCCACAGTGACATTAATTAGCTTACTGGGGACAGATGGATGAAATGCTTTCTCAGCAAGGATGCGAAGGAGGTGGGTTAGTAGACAAGGAAAACCTGGGGGATACCCTGCAGCCATCACAAAGATGGGAGTGCCTGCAGGGGGAGGTGGCATTGCAGGTGGCATTACTGGCAGACTGAAGGCTTACAGGGAACAAGGCAAAGGACAAGGGTCTGAGCAATACTTTGGGGCTGGAAAAGTAAGCCAAGAAAACACAATGGAAGGAGTTAATGAAGAGCTGGCGTTAAACAGTATCAGCCACAGAGCCCTGAGCAGGCAAATGAAATTCTCTGTAGGGTGAGGAGTCCAAACAAAAGAAGGCTACAAGAAAACAGAGGAGGAACATGAGTAAAGCAAAGAAAGCATACACTGGAATCCCAGATGGTGCATTTGGTCACAGGCACCGAAGAGTTCATGAAAGCTGTGCACATGTAACTGCAGGCAACCATCAGCTCTGACATCTGCATTGCCAGATTCCCACACTTTTGGAAGATAAATAACTTGTTTTGAAGGGAGCACTTCAAATAATAGTGTAGATATTGCTGTAAATCACAGTCTTATTCCTCAGCTGTATTTCATCAACCTTACCTTATGTACCATCTTTCTATCGTATGCCAGACAACAATGTTCCTCTATCCTATTACCTGCTAACAACCACTCCTAAATTCAGTACTTCACAGTTCCCTAATTCTGCTGTCTTTCAACCCATATATAAATGTCCAGTTTCACAGGCTAGAGTTAATATTTCTATAATTGTCCCCAGCAGCTCTCAATGCCAACACGAGGATGAATAGTGAGAAAAAGCCTTGTTGCACAGGGCATCTGAAGCAGGCTTTCACAGTTCTACAGTCATCAAACTAAATCACCATTCTTATTTAATATTTCTCATGTAGGTAACTCTCTTAATGCTTCACGACTAACTAGAACAAAAGGAGTGCCATCTAAACGTTCTTTTTTTTGTTACTGCCCCCTATCCAGTTTGCTTTCAAAGGAAGTATTTACTATCTTCAATAAATTTCAGTGGCACCAAACCACAAACACACACACAACCCCAGTTTAATTACATGACTGAGCCTTCCACAGGCTGGGTCTCCCATTCTGAAGTACAGGATAAGTCAGCTCATGCTGAAATTTTTGAGAAACAGGGGTGCTGATCAGTTGCAAAAATCAGGCACTTTTGTGTCAAAAAAAAAAAAAAAAAGGAATGGGATTGTAAAAACAGAAAAAATATATAAAGCACGCTCATGAGGTGTTTTTAATAGCACTTCTTGATCTGAAATGTCATTAGCATAGTCCTCATTCAGTGCTTACTCAATACCTACACAGTAAATACAGATCAACAATCCTGTAAATGTATTAAATGCAGTCTTCCTTTCTCATACTGATTTCAAAACTGCAATACCAGCATCAGCTCTGCTTGAATTTTAGAAAACTTTGGTCCTTGAGCAATCCACCTTCTTACCATGTAAATCCATTATAGCATTTGGACTAATCCTTTTGTCAAAAGAATTCCTGGGAATACCAGGAGGCAGCTAATTTTACTATGTTTTTATTCTCGGCAGTGTCTGAAAACTGGATGTGTGGCTATTAAGAAAGTAAAATTCACTCAGTGAGAGCTCCAAATAAAGAATAATCTCCCACATAATCATTTCTGCAAGCCTGCAGGAATAGGTCTAAGGTTCAGTAGGTGTCCTGGAGCTTACAACCATGCCTCTTTGTTTCCCTTGCTTGAATAAACATTTGATAAAGGAAAGATGAAGAGAAATGTTAATCCTGAATTTGTATCTCAAGACATGCAGGGGGGAGAGAGAAAGAAAAAAGAGAGACAGGGATCTGGCTAGATTTTCTTACAAGGTTATAAGAAAAATAAATCCAAAGATACTAATCAGGGGAATTATCTCTCCTCTTATCTAAACAGCTACTTTAATGTAAAGTCAAGAAATAATTGGCCTTCCGGGAAGACTTATGTTTGCATAAAAAGGAAGATATACAGGCCTACTCAGCTGAAAAAAAACCAAACAAAAAACAATAGTGAAGAATGGGAACAGCTTCAGAAATGTATAGAGTTTGGGGACACATCGTGGAAGGGGCTGAATATCTCCAGAGATACCTCAAGCAACTTACCAAACAAAAAAGTTCTAAACATAAAACAGAGCAACGTGAGTCCTCATCCCACCCACTGATTGTGACTATCTTTGTAGTCCAAGACAAGCTATTTAACCCATATAAATCTTTCCATCTGTGCAATAGGTTAATAATATTTACCTACTCACGTCTTTGGGATTAAAACATTATTATTATTTTTGAAGTACTTTGAAGATGAATCATGCTCTGTGATTGCTAAATATTATTATTACTAAAAGTGTGACATATTGTTTGAATTAAAGAAAATAGTATATCTTTATCTTAAGAAGCTTGTCAGTGCATAATGAACTGAAATTGTGGTTGCTTAATATAGTTACTGCAATTTCTAGTCTGAATGTTCTGTATTTATTGTTTGCATTGCACTGACGTTATATTAAATTAACGAGGTTATACTGTATGATTGCTCTCCTCTTGAGACCCTTAGGAAATGAGGCTGTCCTAGGGAGAACAGTGTTTAAATAAATATTATTTTTTGCATTAGTTTATAAGCATGGACTGTCGTTTTTCCGCATCTTTGGATGTGTTTTTAATGTTACCTAATTCCACATTATGTTTAAAGGAAACTTCATTGCTCTGAACATTAAAAACAGCAGAGAGGAAAGTGTATACAATTGGACTGCAGGAAGCAATCCTGCAATGCAAGCTGAAGGGGCCAATTGTTTTAGTTCATCTTTCTTTCCTGAACGTTTATTCTCTGCTGTACCATTCCTACCTTACATGCACCTAAGATACAGTGGAGAAAGCAACGTTCCACTCACTTGTGCATTCACAAAAGTGTTTCCTACTCCTTCAGTATCACTGAAAAGGAGCACACATTACAAACCTCTCACCCAGTCCAGCGTTAAGCAATCTGTTATCTGGCACTGGACACCCGCTGGCACAGCGCTCCTGTGAGTGGGCTGGACAACACCACCAGCATTTTCTGCCACGGCTTTGGCCACACACGATTCAAGAGACCAGAATCCAGGAGCCAGGCCCGATGGCCTGTTCCCACACAGCCACGCTGTTTTCCAGGCACGCAGATTTACTTGCATGGGTGCGAGTTGTTCCTTGACACTCAGACTCCAAGTTCCAAGACTCCAAGGCTTCAGTTCCAAGTACAGACACAGCCAGACTGGAACCACTGCGGAGTGCTGCATCAACATCCTCGTGGCAACTGTGGCTCTTTGCACACAGACAACACTCTTTAGGCACAGCCAGAGCTAAGTCAAATACAGTTGGAGTCAAATGCACGATTTCCTGGCTTATACAACACTGTTACCGCCGTCTGAATTTGTCAGAGCGTGGAATCGTTACTCAAAGTGTCGGTAGTTTTTGTACACCTTCTGAAGCATATTCCACAGCTTTTATTCTTGTGGAATAGAATTTACCTACCCATGTACTCCCAAATGAGTGCCATACATGCTCTGCTCAAAGCAAAGGTTAGAGGGGCTGGTCCTCAGTATATAAACACAGAAGGCTTGCACCTCCACTCTTCTGTGAATTTAGAACTATGTTTTGCTCTAGTTTTAGAAGCTTTTAAGGCTGCAAATAAATCAAGACCACCCCGCCGGGCTCCCACAGCACAAGCTATTCATCTAGAATAAATTCAGCTGTCATTTAAAGTTGAACTAGATTGGACAAAGAGGTAACAATCAAGCCGTTTTCATGTGAGGCAGGTAATTACAGAATCTGTTAAACTACAGTGATTAGGCACTGCTAAGAAGAAGCTCCAAGAAATCTCAAGCAACATTTGAAAGGGGAAAAAATAAGTTAACAGCTGCAGACCTCTTGCAGTGGATTT
>VYZQ01002925.1:55121-88746 GCA_013400655.1 Mystacornis crossleyi | reverse complement strand
ATGTGGTACCTGGGGACATGGTTTAGCAGAGAACATGATGGTGCTGGGTTAATGTTAGGACTCAGTGATCTCAGAGTCTTTTCCAGCCATAATGATTCTCTGATACTATGATATAACGTGGAGTGACTGGTCTTTCAGCCCACCATTGTTGATTTAGTGAATGGCTGCATATTTTCATGTTACTTTGACATTAGCTGACTTCTTGTAAACAGAAATACCATATACTACATCTGAGTTTCATCAGCTTCTGTCATATAATTTTAGGATTTGAACCATTTTGTCTTTTTGCTACACTTTCCCTGCTTTATATAGAAAAGGCCCAAACTACCAGGCTGCCATTAACAGACCTAATTATTACATGGAAAGAGAAAAAACATCTATTAAATCTTCCCTGTTAAAAGTGAGGGCAGACTGCGAAGACGTGTTACAAAAAGGCTGCCTCAACTTTGCAGCATCACCGTCTCTTACCTCCAGAGACAGAGCACACGTTAAAAGCCAGCAGTAAAGCCCTGAGACACTGTGGATTTATCAGCTGAATGGACAGGGAACACAACACAGTATTTTTCATTTTCAATCTGAAAATCTCCAAAACTTCTAAGGAGCAAGCAAAGATGATTATCCCCCATTTCATTAATGTGAGAGTCAAGCACCAGCATTTAGGTCACTTGGCCAAGGTCACCAACCGTCACAAGTTTTCTGACTGGTGCTGACTCCAAACTGACTCCCATTTCCAGGCACTACTTACTACAAAATATCGACCTTGTAGTCGTGGATCTTGAGCTAATGCCAACCGTGCATTTAAAGCACTATACCAGATATTCCATCTCTTTTGGGCGCTTTTTTTCTCAATTCACGTGGCAGGACTTAAAAACAAACAAAACTTTTAACCCTTCAAATTCTGGTGCTTTCCAACTGCCATCAAAATGAATTTTTATGTAGGGTGTGCACACTGGGGCATGTAGTCCTCAAGGGCTTAACCCAATTGACTCTCAAAGAACTGTGACAGTCTTTCATATAAAGCTCTTCTTATCAAAGGTTTCTTCTGTGCCATAACTGCCTGTCACATCAGCTTTACTGCCAAGCATGGGCACTAAGGGCTTGGTCCTGCTGTTAAGACACGCGGTTAAGGACTGCCCTCCCTTGAGCAAATACCCTACTGCTTTGCAGTACCCAGGTGCACCCTTGCAGTACCCAGGTGCACACGGGAAGCAACTTCAAAGGACACACCATAGCTCATACACACACAGCAAGAAGCTGCACGATCCGCTCATGTCGTATTTCAAGTATCATTTTTCAGAAGACTCACACTGGATCCACAGAAAACACTTTTTCCTTTGAATTACTGCCTCAAACCTTTTTTAACCTGATCCTTTCCCTTCTACTCAGAACCTCAAAAGCTTTCACCCAAATTACCTAAAGCTATCATTACTTTAGCTGAAGAATTTGCTGGGGTCACATGATAGTTTGAAAGCTGTGGTTGAGATTAGTTTGGGTCACATGATTAGATTTGATTTGCTGGGGTCACATGATAGTTTGAAAGCTGTGGTGTGTTACAATAAACACAGTGAATAATGCAAAGCACAGAAACGATAGAGGAGGAAGTGGGGGATACATCTTCTGAGGCTATGCAGTTATTGGATGTTTAGTTTGAAAGAACACACAGGTCAGAGTGAGACTTCTGGCATCTTCTCCCTTACAAATTAATCACCAGTTCACAGTGACCAGCAAATTTCAGCTTATAAATAAAGTTCAAAGCCCCCAGGTCCTCATTTAAAAATGAGACTTATGGCTTGCAAGCAGCTAATGGAACAAGCCTTCCCAAAGTTTGAGTTCATTCCCAACTGAGAGATCCATTTCACAGTAATAACACAACACAGCCATGAGTACATGAGCTTCAGACTTCCTTCCTGTATTTTATAATACCTTGCACTTCCACAGCAGCTTTTACCTGGTGAATGGAAAAAGTTCTGATGAACATCAGCTATGACTTTTCAAAGTGTAGAAGGCACTGCAGGAATTGAGAACATACACAGACCCTCAGCCATACAGGCCTCAGCTCAGAGATTCTACATATCCGGAAACAAAAGGTTCAATGTTGTGCACCCAGAAATCTGAAAAGATTTAGAAAAAAGATTAGCTTACTCTCTAATGTAGTGCTATGTCTGCAAGTTTGGAGCCATAGGTCCCTTTTTGTCTACATGTTCATCATACTGAAACCATGTCTAGCTCTAGTACTATCATACAGATAAGGAAACAGTTCAAAAGGAGACCGAATCCTAAGGCTTTCTGTATCTCTCATTTGCAATTGAGAAAAGTGAGGTTAGGTTTTGTATCTGAGAAGCCTGTGGCAGAAACCAGAAGGCTGAATTCCTAGCACTCACTCCAGTCTCTGGATAGCTCTGCCTTCAATGTTTTGTTCTTCTAAAGCTGCCCAGAAAGCACTTTTTCCACACAGAATCTACTGCTTTGGGGGCTTTGTTTCATGTTAGCCACAAATCTCTCACTATAACCTGACGTAGGCCAAAACACTGGCAGTCCTGCAGTGAAAAAGCATCTAATGGGTCATAAATTAATATTTCATTTCCTTTAATAGTGTAATGATTAATTCCTTCTTCAGAGCAAGATTTTGTTGTACATTTGATAGTTACACTATAAAGAAAGAAACGGGGTTTTTTAACAGCGAAAAGGATCAAAGCCTATGTTTGTTTGTGCTCTTGTAGCTCGATTCTTCGAACAGTTTTTTCTCCCCAATTTTGTAAAAAGGTAAAAAAAATCCATCTCAGATGAGACCTTGCACAGCTTGTCAAGTTTCAACCCACAGTGAATTTCTTCTGCAGATATAAACCTGTGAAAGTAGGGGTTTCTAATGGAAATGCTGACATAACCTTAACTATACCAATGCCGCCGTAATGCTCAGGTTACCAGGAATATTTCTGCTGCCAATTCCGTTTAACAAGTCTGAATGCATATAATTTGTTCCAGTTGTCTTTCCTCGGAGTGGGGCTCCTTTGTCACACTTTCCAATGTGGCTTGCATTAAAAGGAACAAAAAAACCTCCTACTCCTATGTAAATTCATATACACACTGATACAGTTTTATCACAGCTAAAAAGCTATAAATCTGCTTTAACTGATTCAGTGTGTTCCCTGGCCTGGAAAGGTGACTTGTTTCACTGCTGCCCTTCACTGAATGTGACAATCATAACTTTGCTTTATTCCGAGATATTTATTCCTTGCAAAAAAACCTCCCAAAAGCCCCCGACCCGGCTCTCTGTGTATTCATATTATCCTCTCCTGACCAAACGTCCCTCTGTTTGAGCCAAAAGGATTTGAGCTGGGTCAGGATTTGACCCTGGCTATGCTAGGAATCTAATCCAAATGCCTCCCACCCGATACCAGCGATAAGAATCTAGTCCTATAGCAAATGATTTGCTTCTCACCTTTGGCTCATCCTGAAGCCAAACAACTGCCAGGTTAAACAAATATTCTCAGGATGCAAAGTGAATTCATGAGGCAAGAGCTTAAGGGAGAGCAAGGTAAGTGGGCATTTTCTAGAGCCTCATGGCCTCTGAAAGATCTGCAGCTCTCACACTGACATCTCTCTGATCTTTTCTCCTAGAAGGAAAAGTGAAACAGGAGGAACAAAAACTCAACAGGATGGCTCCACTGCTCAGTGAATAAGAACAGGAATAATTCATGATCTGATCCTCCTCACAGCTGCCAGTTTACAGTTTCTTACTTGATCTTCAGGGTCTGAGAGGCAATGGCTGATGCTTGGAAACTCAAAACCTGAACCTTGTTGTCATCTTTGCATCAGACATAAATTCAGACGAATGATGTGAGGACAACTTTTCAAATACTTCAGTGAATTTTTGGAAGTTTCAGTGTGTTCCAGTAGGTGTCAGCTGTGAAAATCAAGCCAAAATGGCCATCCACACTCTAACTTCTCAGGCTTCTGTGGATCCACAGTCAGACACAGCTCTATCCAAAATGAGAGGAAGAAGAGAAATCTTCTCAGGATGACTCAGACCCTGGTGGCTTGAAATGTCTCTATCTAAATTGAAAGCTTATGGTTGCTACATTTCTTGTTTAGTTTACTGACTAAAATTAAAAGAGAGGAATTCAGGTTACAGTTTCTCAGGCTGAATTCTAAGCATGTTTCCAAATTAGAGGCTAAATTCATTGAAAAATTATGTGAAACTGGTTTTCAAAATGCTTTTTTCAAAGCACCTCACCTAATCATCACTACTGTTCTAAACAAAATATTCTTTTACTAACAAATATTTTTTAAAATTTTGCTAAATGGAACATCTTTTAAACCTTTCCTCTCCTTAGGATGTTTTTGACAATTTCTGTAGCGTTGGGGGGAGGGGAGGAGGGGGGATGATGTTAAAAAAGTTAAATAGGGAATGCCGTAACAGAAAGAGTATTTTAAACTTTTCAAAAGACCCTCTAAAATTGATTGGCTCTATCTTCCAATTCCTGTTTCCCTTCTGTCATTATGAATTACCATTATGAGTAACACTGACTGCTAATGGACTCTGGAAATCTCTGATAAAGGATGCAGAGATTAATTGCTATTCTTACTTAACACATCTGCTTGAGTAGTAAAAAAGAAGCAATAGGAAGCACTGTGCAAGGACAAAACACAGCAAGAGAATAGATCCTCTGTTCACAAGCTTTTTTGGAAAGAAAAATGAAAGCCTTCCATGAAAGAAAATTGAAATTAATTTGAATTTATTGTTAGTTTTTGATGAGAAAAATATCAGTTATTCAGATTACACTATCAAAGGTTCTTTTGCTCTCCTCAGTCAGATTCCTGAAAATTCTCCACTTCTAAGACGCCTTACATGATAATATTCTTTCTTCAAAATCCTTTCATATTCAGTGTCTTCTGGCCTCCCTGCTGCAGTTTGATCTCTGTACTTTCTGTCCTGGTGCTGTAAACACCTCAGCTTTCGCTTGAGCAGGACTCCTACAGGACAGCTCCTGGGGCTGAATTTGGACCTGTGGATTAGAGGAGTGCTGCCTGATGCAAAGCTGGCTGATGCTACGTTCAGCCGCTCAGCTGCTCGCACCGGGCTGCTGAATGAGTCTGAAACAGCAGTCGCTGTGTGGCAGACTCTGCAGTACCAACCACATCAAGGATACAAAAGAAATAAACACTGAGCACGCACAGACAGATTAAAAACTTTCAGCAGAAAGTGCCCTGTGTTTCTAGCAGATGACTTCCTTCTAGATCCTGAGGAGATCCAGCCACAGCAGCAGCAGTGGCAGATGATCTGGTCAGTTACTCACTGTAAATTGCCAGAAATGCATCATTGATATATATTAAACTATTTGACAAAATCCAGATAAGGCTATAGGAGTCCTTAGCAGCCTTATAATGAAGGATTTTTCTTCTTAAATCTGGGCCAAATAATTGAATAAAAAAGTGGAAAGTTCTTACTGAAGGATAGGAAGGGGAGGTAAATTACAAACGTCTTTAACAGGTCAAGGCTGCTTTTTAAAGGTTTAAAAAAAACCCAGAAAATAGATTACATATCAGGAGGTCTGGATTGGTCCAATTTCGTTAGAAAGGAAAACAAAGACCTTAGACGAATTTACTGCTTCAAATTGTCCAGCACTCCAAACAAGGAGAAGTGGCACAAGCAGCACAAGAATCTTGATTAACTCCATGATTATGGATTTTGTTGGTCAAGCAGCTCATTCATGCAGATCCCACTAGGCGGAAGCAGCATGGTGTGGCTGCTGGGGGCAAACTGATCCTGATGTGGTCTATTTTCCACTGAAATCATGGATCATAAAGAAATCGCACTCGTCTCCCAGGATCTAACCTCGGAATATTTATGTATGTACATGGTTTTCCCTCCTTGTCCATTGCCAATGCAACCTGTGCTGAGGTAAGGGTTGCGTCGTCCATGCTTTACACAACTTTTAACCCTCCTCTTGGAATTCAAAGAGTAATAATTCTGCAAGTCATGCCTGCCTTCCCCTCTCCCTCTCTCTTCAGCAGCAATGTCACGTTGGGTGACTGGCAACATGACCCTCCACCGCTGCTTCTTCTGTGAAAAATGCCCTTAGTGGTAGAAAAGGTGCAAAACTGGTTAAGCAGTGGTGAGCAACGAGTTTTTGTAATAGGGATGTATCTGAGCGAGAAAACAAAGAACCCGGGGTACAAATATTCAGAAGAGGGTGATAAGACTCCTTATTGTATTAGATCCTTCCTAAAGAGACTTTAGTAGATGTTACCTCCAGTATCACCAAAGTAAAGTAATTTTTAGGACCAGAGTCAGTTTTAGATATTCTTAAAATTTTCTGGTACTGCCTTGCTTCTGTTGGAATTAAATGAAATTGTGTTTCAGAAATTGTGTTTGGGAATACTAAAATGCTTCAAACCAGAGGGGATTTGGGATTTTGTGGCTCCCATGTGCAGAGGCTGTTTCAAGTGACTACATCCAGCCTTCCTGTCTGCCTGATACAATCAGCTTAGAGAAACACACCAGACCCCATAAAATGACAAAAGCACACTTCACATGGAATGCTTGCTCACTGATGGAAGAGCTGGAAGAAGTCACATATTTCGGCTTTGACTATGAGGCAACACAGTGAGTGTTCTCAAAGGAACTTGGATGTCAGCTTTCCACAGATTTCATGTATCTTTCCGATTCTGTTCTCTGTCTCTCTGTACAACAGCCATTTCCCTACCTCAGCCCTGTGTTGGGCAGAGATGTACCTGCTAATGTTCCCAGTGCCACAGCTGCGGGTGCTGAGGGAAGCAGGCAGCAATGGTCAGGCTGATCTGCTCCTCCTGAACACCATCCCTAAAGATGCTCGATTTTTTAAAATGTATTTCCCATGTCATTTATTGGTTCAAATGAAAGAAAGCTGCCACTGATGAGCTAGTCACCCACACCTACAGCATTCTTTGGCTAGTGCTCAACCTCTCCCAGCCGGTCAATATCCTCCCTACAGCCCCACTTGCTCATGCTTCTTCTCCCATACCCTTGTCAGGGACTGCATGTTCTGATCCAGCACAGCAGCTGTTAGTTTCTTAAAACAACCAGATTAAAGATTGGATGCTTTCAGACAGTTCTGGCTTCTCCTGAGTCCTATACATATATACCTACACACCAGTATACATAAGAAATCTGAAAATCTAATTAGTGTTTCTTAATGTCCACCAAGATACCGCAAGTCAGTCTACTTTTCAAACAGTGCTGAAATCAACCAGGAAAACCAGTGCAAAATCAAATCAGGAAATCTTAAGGCTTCTGAACGGAAACATCCTGAGATGTTTTAGAGAGATAGGGCTGTTTAGTCTGCAGAAGGGAAGACGTGTGACTTTTCGATGTTTAAAGGGAGATTATACGAAAGATGGAGAGACTTTTTACAAGGGCTTGTACTGATAGGACAAGGGGTAATGGTTTTTAACTAAAAGAGGATAGATTTAAATTTCATATAAGGAAGGAATTACTTATGAGAGTGATGAAGCACAGGCACAGGGTGCCCAGAGAAGCTGTGGATGCCCCATCCCTGGAAGTGTTCAAGGCCAGGTTCGATGGAGCTTGGAGCAACCTGTTCTAGTGGAAGGTGTCCCTGCCCACGGCAGGGGGTTGGAACAAGGTGATGATTAGGGTGCCTTCCAACCCAAAACATTCTAGGATTGTATGAAATGGAGACATTCACACCTTAGTTACTTTGGGTAATTATAGGTAAAGTAAAAAGCCTTCTGGACTTGACATAGAAAACAAGAAAAATGGAAAGTCTGAAAAGTCTCTTTTTCCTTAAAATTATGTACCTGCTGATATCATAGGTACAATAAAAATTGAGGCTTTCAATGTTCTAAATTACTTAGAAATAGAGAAATTCAAATGGCTTGTAATACATCTAGCACAAAACTAAAAGCCCTGAAAGATGCCCACGTATTTGTACACATATTTGTTGGTTTCAGCCTGCATTTAAAAGTTTACTTGGACATTTTTCTGGAAGTGTAAAAATAATCTTACAGACAATATTACCTTTCTGGAATGAAAGGAACTTACATAAAGCATAGCCTCCTGTATCTTCAAAAAGTAGCATGTTTCTTAAGTTCCATGTGCATTATATTTGCAATTTACATGGGGATTTGTAACAGTGGTGCTGCTCCCTGGGTGTTACTTACTTTGGATGGGCTTCTCTAAGGCTGAGTTTACACAGCTGTGGTAGGAAAACCTAGCCACAATCAATTAAAAAGTGCAACACAAATCCTTTGGACAGCATTCTCAGGCTGTCCTGCTGTTGAGACAGCTACTATTCTCCAAGAATGAGTGCTTTAACTGTATTAAACTTAGTCCTAACCAAAATAAGCTTTTACCAATTTTCACTATTTAAGGAACATAAAGACCTGCTTTTGTCATTTAAAGTTTAAGCTGACTAAGCCTCATAGAAACAGAATGTTAAAGAACTAAAGCAATTAAACCCATTTACAGAGGTCAGAAGAGTCTTTGGGTTTTAGACATGATGGGCTTGTATGGTCTGGGCTTCTCATTCATGTGAACTTTCAGATTATGCGTTGATAGGTGGCAAAGTAAGTCACCTTTGTTTTCCTCTTGATAGCAGAGTGACGCTGAGCTGATCCTAGCAGGTCACCAGTGTCCTGGCATTACCTGCACTTCTGATTACTGAACAACTAGAAAAAGCAGGCAAATGAGACCCCAGACGCCCTGTCTTTGTGTGGGACATATTTATTACCAACCTACTGAATCCTGCACACAAAGAAGGCCTCAGGGAATGTAGTATGTCTACAAGACAATGCAAAAAGCGCTGAAAAAAAAAAAAAGAGGATAAATAAGCAGGCAGCTGAAAAGCCTGAAGTCTAACTCACCAGCACATCAATAATACAATAATGTGGTCAACCCACCGTGGACTCTGAACAATGCTTTTTTTGTTTTTCAACTAATTAGTAAAAGAAGAGATTAAGGTCTTTAATCTCGCTTTCTCTTTCTTCCCTCTTTTTACCTGGAGGGTGTGTATGCATGTATACATACGTGTTTCCTAAATGTGCAAAGAGAAAGTACATACATATACATAAAGATTTGGAAAACATGAGGTGGAGCGTGAGTTTGGTTTTATTTCCATCAAGATGGTCATCGACATTATTTCAGATTTCCATGTTCTGTGACTGCAAGGAGTCAGATGTGTGTGTGTGTGTGTGTGTGTGTGTGTGTGTGTGTTATACGGTGGGAGGGGAAGGGGGAAGCTGAACAGAGAATATGAATTTTAATCAGTTTCCTGAATGAATACAACACTGTATTTCCCCCTACTCTCCTTAGGATGACAATTCAGAGGAGATAACCTTCTCCTTTGAAAAACCTTGAAGGGAAAGTTTGTTTTTACCATAACAAATGCAACAAAAGAAGAGGGAAGGGGGACGGCGGACAAATTAAATGTCAAACTTTCTCTCCTTACTTGAAGATAACAGCATACTAGGAAACCTTCTTAGAAGCTTAACATAAATGCAGTTAAGTTGTTGCCAGCTTCAGTAAACCTCTCTCTCACCTTTCTTTCTCTCTTTCAAGATATCTTTGAAAGCCTTCTCCTTCATCATAAATCAGTGAGCAATTATCACTCAAGCCGGATGGCAGTGGCCTGAGTGGCCATTGCTATTCCACTGCTGTAATCTGCACTTCGTCAGGTTACACTACCCTTGATGAAATTTCACATTTCTTTGCCAATGAGCGCTCCCTCTCCATTTATGACTCACTGTCTTTGCAGCGGAGAGCTGTGAATTTCGTTCCTCTCCTTGTAATTTGCTTAAGCATCATGGACCATCCGGCGGTGCTGAGCACCCTCAGCAACCCATCGGGGAGTCTCAGAGCATCCCGGGGAGTCTCAGAGCATCCCGGTAGGATGTGGCTGTGCTGCTGTTCCTAAATACTTACTCTGAAGGCATCTCTCAGCGTCTCGAAGGGAGACTGGACACAGACACCCTCCTCTGGGATGGGGCTGATGCCATTGTCACAACTACCAGAGGAACTTGCGTTTTCGTCATTGCCCTTGGGTGACAGGTTCCCGACAGGTTCCGGCCCCGCCAGCCCCTACGCTGCACCTTGCCGCCCTCACAGAGAAGAGGAAGGCTCTTTGACCAGCCTTTCAGCCAGGAGTTAATAAAATAAAAAAGCCAAAGCACCCCGAAGTCGCACCCCTGCAAAAGGGAGCGGGCTCCAGCCTTTAACTCACGCCAAGTTTGTGAGCGCTGCCCCGGTACCACATGGGGTCCCGCACCGCCGCCACCCAGCAGCGCGCACGGCACCCAGCGCGGACCTGCCCAACGCTCCATCTTCCAACCTTTGCCAGGCGATTTTTAACTTTTTAAATAAAACCTCCCAAACCCACCCAACGAGCATACCCGCTCCCCCAAGCAACCTACGACCCCGCGCACAGCTGTCAAGACGGGCATGACAAAGTAGGCAGAGAGAGAGAGAGAGAGAGCGAGAGAGTCACTCACCGTTGGCGGCGACACAGAGGTTTCCAGAGCCACTTTGAACTAAGAATGACTGAGGGACAAACTCTTCCTCAGAGTCCGAGCCCGCGGCCGCCCGGGCCGCGCCGTCGCCCAGCGACCGCCCCGGGCCCTCATTGGCCGGCGGCGAGGGGAGAGGGGAGGGGGACTGCGAGCGGGGGGTGGAGGAGGCGGACGAGCAGGGCAGGGGGGGACCTGCGAGCCACAGACACACACACACAGAGAAGGGAGGGGGAAAAAAACACAGAAAGAAATAAAATGAACAAAAAACCCACGGCAAAACAAGGACAGAGAGACAATAAAAGTCGAGCCGGGGCACGAGGGAAGGCCGCCCCCCACCCCGCCGCCTGCCCCAGCGGGGCAGCCCTACCTGAGGGGCGGCCGACTGCACGTATCTGACCCCATTACCTGCCGCCCCTTGTGTGGTCACTGTCCTTTTAAACACCTATCCACCTCACGTCCATCCCTTAAAACTCGCCTCCGTCAGTTTTTTTGTTGTTGGCGCTTTTTTTTTTTTTTTTTTTTGCCTGCTTGTTTGTTTGTTTGTTTCGGACTTTTTTTAAGATGGTGACATTGGCAAGAGCCCTTGTTGCGAGATGAGCTTTGTGCCACATGGGCGCTCACTGTCAGTGAATCGTACTCAATGATGCGGCCGCGCTGCGTCTTACTAAACGGAAAGCTTTGCTCGACGTGTTGTGAGGTGAATTATTTTAGACTCCATGTGAAAAGTGTAAAGTCCTTTTGGGGACTGGTTTAACAATTCCCTTCCCTCTAGTTTATAAAGCAAACAGCGCAAGACCTCCACCATGCAGGCAAGAGGTGGAGAGGTCCAGATGCCTCTATGTGGAGTAGAAGCACCTCAGCAAACCACCACACTGATACAGAGTAGAAGCACAGCTCAGACCAGCATCATTTCGTTGAATAAATGATGAAAACTGCATCAGATGGGGTTCTAAGATTAAATTTTACATAGAGCTGTGCCTGACAGAGGAAGAGCTTCTACTGACTGCAAGGAAATTGAATCAGGTACGTGTAGGTTAAGTAGATTCAACTGGAAAAGCACACTGTAAGCAGTTAATGGTTATCAGGGTCTTATTCCAGTCAGATTTTTAAACAAAACTGGGAAGTCAGAAGCCCCAGACTGGCGAAAAAACTATCAGGCAAATGTGGAGGTCAGATATGTGCAGTACATCAATAAAAACAGGGGAAATATGAACACAGACATATAATACAGGACAATGCATTTAAACATGAGCTTTTCCCGTTGCTACATTTGATCTGAAAGTCATAATGATTAATCTCACACAATTTCCCAAATACTGAAATGTTATCATGCAAAATCCATCAAAAAAAAAAAAAACAGTCAACACAAGAAAACCAGCAAACTTAAAAAATCATCTGTTTCTAAAAAAAACACATTCTGAACATAGCATAGCTCATAACATAGGTGTACAATATTTCTTACTAAACACAACATGAACACTTTAGAAAAGGACACAAACCCAAAACAATAAAGTAGGTTTAACATTTAAATCTCCCAAAGATGGTTCTGCTATGTTTCCTTCCACCTTGGTCATCAGTTTTTCTCATCATAAGCCCTTGGATGTCACCTCCTTGGCATATGCCAATCTTAAAAATTGCTAATTAGAGAAGAAATTGTGGCATCGGAAGCAAACCTTGGGATCCAAGGAGAATATAGGACTGTACCTGTGCTCAGAGACACTTGTCACCCAAAGGAGAAAAGCCAGCGTTGGTTGAGAGCCTACACTCCCTCGTGTGAACAGCAGCCTGTGCAGTATGCAGACCGAGAGCCGAAATTGGGAGCCCTGTGTGTTCTGATCAGCAGTGGAGTTGTCTGGGTCTCCTTCTTTCTGACAGCCCTCCAGACAGGGAAGTTCCTCCTTTAGGAATGCAGCTTTTAAGGAATCTGCAGCCCATTTCACACTCCCTGACCCTTTTTATGGTGCCAAGGCTGTAACCTTCCCATTGTGCTAACTACTGGTAGGAGCTGGAGAGAGACAGGAAGAAAAAAGGAGCATGTGCAAGTGGATGAGCACTGCTTTCCTTGTCACAGTCCTGGACGTGAAAACTGAGATATTCTGATCTGCTTTTGAAGAAACAAAGTGAACTCTACGTCATCCTCTTCGTGGCAATAGAGATTTGATGAGCCCTGACATGTAACAAAGTTTAAATCACGCCTTTGATTTGCTGTGCTCTCATTACAAAACAGGGTGACATGTATTTCTAATCCCGTTTAGTCAGATGCTGAATTATAGTGTGATGATGACTGAAATGGAAAAGAAGTGTTAAGTCAATGTCTTCTATAGACCCATACAGTTTTCCAATGTGCTTTGTAAGGAGAGGACACATTTTTCCAGCCATTGAGAAGGACGATCTAAATTAAAAAATTATTTAAAGCCTTTCATTCATTTACACAAAAAAAACAGTGAAAATGCATGAAAAGGAGGTTAAGGGTGTGACTAGCTGACAAACAAAAAACGTATGGTAAATTACAGTAGAGTGTCAAAGCTCTCCTTGTGTTTTGTTCAGACAGCACGCTTGGCATAACTAAACATGAATTCTGTAGTCTAGACATAAAGAGCAGGAGCAGAATGAACTGAATTTGGAACTGTAACCCTAAAAGCAAAATGTCAGTGCTTTTGTCAGTCCACATCAGAAAGTTTCTGCCATTTCCACATGGTTTCAAGTTGTTGGGTTTTTTTTTGGTAGGAGCTTTCCTCATCTCACAGTATTGCAGTTTTGGCAAGGATAAAAGAAAAAAAATACGAATAAAAACAGAACCAAAACTTTTTAGTGGCAATTTTGGATTTTAATCAACTCCACCATTGCAGAGCACACATGAGAAGATCCTGTGGGCTTTCACGGTCGTTACATGCACTTCCAGCAGTGCATGAGCTGACCTTTACAAGGGAAGATTGCCTAGGAATTGTGCATGCTAGCCACGCTACTGAGGGCTGTGCTGCGAAGAAGGGCACCGGCACAAACCGCCGTGCTCCCCGGAAAATTGCCTTTTGGGCAGGAATGACGGGGTGGATTCAGCAGGAGATTTTGCCAGCTGCTCGATGGAAGGTGTGCACTAGGCAGTTCTGCTGACAACATCCAATTAAAATGCAGAGGGAGCAAAGCAATACATTCCTTTTTAACAAGTCAACGAGGCTGTAAGGCAAGCATGTGTTAAGCTGTGGACCCTTTAAGAGAATTGCCTCCTTTTTTTCCTGCTTGGACAGAAAACCAAGAATTAAATCTGACCTTTTCACAAAAATTAAACCAAGAGAAAGACGAAAGCAACAAGTTTGTTTCCTTCTCAGACAAGTATCTCATTGAATTTACTGCAGCTGAAGGTCCAAGTGAAACAAGCAGGATTTAGCCTGTAAACTTTCATTCCAGCTGCCAGAGCAAAATTTCTAATTGATTAGAGCAAAATGAATTTGCAGCAATACTGGGTTGCCATGGAACCTGAGCAAGTAGGACAAGTTACTTTGCAGTATGTGCTGTTTCTCCTTCAAAAATACAAAACAGAAGGACTAGATAACACATTCATTATGCACACTCTTGCAATTTGGAACCTAACTAAAGAAAAACAAAACAGATTCCAAGTATGGGCCCCTTGGCGTCAATTTGTAACAATCTTATATATCCACTTGCACTGAACAGTCAAAATTATGTTCTTTGGACTTAAGGCAGGAATATTAGTCGCTGAATGTCTCTGTATGAATGATGTGATACTTGCATATATTCAGAGGAAAACAGAACAGAACCTTCTATTTTATCTATGTACCAGTATTTCAGATTAAAATTAAAGAAAAAAAAAAAGTCGGGGAAGATATGTTACAGTCTCTGGTAGATTTATGAAAGTACTTAGGAAGCACAAACTTTCGAAATAGGTTAGTACAAAGAATCTGTTTCCCACCTTAACCAAGGAACTCTGCAATATTCAGGAAACTGCTTTAAATTTAGGGAAGAGACAAGGAGAGCAGACCCTAAATAGTTAGGGGAAAGTAAGACAAACAATAAACACGCCTTCATTTTATGCTGCACATTTGGCTGTAATATTTCAGAATTACTTTATGTCTCACAGGATTTGGCGTTTGGAGATCAAGAGCTGATTTAAAACGGGTGTATTCATGCTAGTGTGAATAGAAGGGCTGCCAGAAATACAGAACATTCACAGAGATACTTCTAAAGAAGGTCAGTAAATTGTTCCATGGTCTATATTCAGTGGATTATACTCATGTGTTTATAATTTGTCCCGAAAGAGGTGAAAAAGAGTGGATGTATACAAAGGCTGACTTCTCACAGAGCTGGAATGACAAGGCAACAGGATTTAATAGTGTTCAATATACCCAGAATGGTATTATCTGTTATCAATAAATAAGCAGTATCAGCTTTTTTCACCTAGTAACTTCTTATATCAAGCTTCATCCAAGAACCTTTAAGGGCTTTACAAGCACTGGGTATGTAAACTTTGAAATACTGTTATCAGATCTGTTGGGATCTGTTATAAGATTGGCTGATACAATGGTCAGAGGGCTGGAACACTCCTGCTGTGAAGACAGGCAGAGAGAGTTGGAGTTGTTAAGCAGGGACAAAAGAAGACTCTGGGGAGGTGTTCCAGCAGCCTTCCAGTACTTGAAGGAAACTTGTAAAAAACAGGGAGGGTGACTTTTTATGCAGGCAGATAGTGATAGGACAGAAGGGAAGAGTCTTAAACTAAAAGAGGAGAGATTTAGATTGATATTAGGAAGAAATTTTTTCCCTGTGAGGGTGATGAGGCACTGGCAGAAGCTGCCAGGAGAAGCTGTGGGTGCTCCATCCCTGGAACTGTTCGAGGACAGGCTGGACAGAGAGTTGAGCAACCTGTTCTAGAGGAAGGTGTCCCCGCCCAGGGCAGCAGGTGTGGAACTAGATCATCTCTAAGGTCCCTTATAGCCCAAACTATTCTGGGGAGCAGACTTACACTTCTGACAGATAAGGAAACTGAGGCACAGAGATGTGTAATAATTTTATTAAAAATTCTGTCATTTCCTGTACCTGCACATTGTATCTCTAGCAACTGAAACAGTCTAAGAGGCTGTTTGTCACACTCAAAATACTTTAAATTAGCAGAATTCCCACCACAAAAGAACAACAAGGGTGGGCAGAAGTACTGTGATTGCAATTACCTCAGTACAACAACTGCAGTAGTTCTCACATAAGAACGTTTTCATTAAGTCATGTCACTGACAATGCCTTTGTACCACCTTAAAACAGGAAAGTCTCTAACCAAGGTTAGAACTGGTGCACCAATGATGTTAAGCACCACTACAAACAAAAGACATCACGGTACAGCTCTGGCCTTTAAAACGAGGCTTTGCTTTGTGGGTTCACAGGAAGGCTGTGTAAATGATAGCAGAGTGTATTCTGTAGTGTGCTAGCTGGGTTTATTATCCTGTCAAAGTTAAGAGAGTGTAAACAGATGAACTTCTTTTTATGTCTTCCCCTCACTTTACACAGGAGTTTTGAGTGATTTGTACTGATATTGACATGAAATCTTATTGATCAATATTAATTTGTAGCTAGTCTTGTAGCTAGCTGGAGAAAACCATGACCTGCCGAAATAACCCTTAGGTACCTCTGTCTGATAAAGGAAATAAATTAATAATTAAGTCTAAAAAAACTCAGGCAGTTTCATCTCATAGCGTATCTGATTGATTAAAACCCCACAAGCGTGAAGCAGTCCTGCAGGGCTGAGATCCTGTGTGAGAGCTATCCTTGCAGAGTGACAAGCAGGGTGGGCACCAGGACATCCCTGGATTACTGACACATGGGATGAAGTGGAAAGAACAGCGCCCTGCCTGCACAGCAGCGCTCGGTTCCCTGCAGAATAAAAAAGGCAGTGATTTGCTCCACTGGTATTTCAGGGCATCAGAGATCCTGCGGGATTGAGGAGGGGAGTGGGAGAATATCTGCCAGCTTGCTTTTCAAGGTCAAGGGGAATGTATATGAAGATGAGCCCTGATTATCACATTCTAGAAGCCTGGTTTAGCATCCAGGAGCCTCACTCCTTCAGAGATGGGAGAAAGAAGGAATTTTCCTAAGGGACAAACAGCATTCATGCCTTTTCTCATGGCAGCATAGCCAGCCTTTCCAGTGGACAGCATAATACACCACTGGAAAAAGAGCAAGCAGAACTAGCTGTCTGGCAAAATGTGTCAGTGAATCATAGGAGTAAGGAATTGTTGTGCAGATTTATTGCTGCTCTTTAACAATAGGTGGTCACAACAGTCTTAGTTCAACAGGCAATATATATCTTGTGTTTAGAATTGATTAAAAAAGCAGTCTTGGAAAACTACTCTTAGTTATTTATATTTCCTGAATTTCCACCTGCACTTATGTTTATTTAACTTAATTTAATTTTGTCTATTTGATTTATAGCTTTAAAGCCAGAGAGGAAAATGAATGAAACAAAGGGGACAAATGAATATCATCTTAACAAGAAAAACCTGGGCAGCTGCCATGTCACTAAAATTAAGAAATGAGTAGTTGTGCCTAGAAAATGGGAAATAATCACATGCCCTGTATGAAGACTGGCATACTGGGGAAAAAAGGGCCATGTGAGGTTAATAAGGAATGAATAAATTCACCTGGGCTGAAGTGGAGTATGAAGAACACATGTTACGTGAACTTCACCTGCCTTGTGAGTGATTTGTGCTACTCTTCCAAATTGTGGTTTTTTTTTCCTCCACTGTGCTGTGAAGATAGGCAATGATTTTCTTCAGCCATTCACCAGGACAGTGCATTTTCTATTGCGGAAGTCAAAAAGTCACTGTCAGCAGGGGCTTGGAAACAGTCTTGTTTGTACAGAGCAGACCTTGGGTAGACCCTCCTCTGGGTGGCTAACCTGTAGATTGGCAGCAGCTCTGTGAGGAATGGAATGCTGGGGTATAGAAAAGCATTACAGCTGAATGCCTGTTACCTGCCTCTGTCCCTGGACAGATCAGGGAGCAAGTGTTTGGGTCTTCTGCAATTATTCCCCAAATGAAGCAGAAGGTAGAACGGGACAAGAAACAATGCAGACCTCAGATCTCCTTTCCCCCAGCTCCTGAGGTTACTAACCTGACCCAAAACAGCAGAAAATAATTATCAATTGAGCAAGATCGAGAGGAGCAGCGAGAAAATTGTTCCCTTCCGAAGTGCAGTTCCTCCAGGGCTTGGGGTGCTCTGGAGCAGCACAGCCGCACTTATAATTTTTGCCAACAGAAGAAAATAATACGGCAGATTTTCAGAAAATTACACGGGCAATTGCCCGAGCCAGATACTCAGCTTGCTCATTTGTAGGCACAACAGTAGAAACAGACTGTGTAAGTTAGCTACATGATTTTCTACAACATCCGTCTCCAAGGCTCAAATTGTGCTGCTATTTACAAGCACAAACAGGTAATGTAATTTCCAAATATGCGGGAGATTTCTTGTATCTTTTTCAAAATCAAAGAAATAAGGATCAAGAAAGAAAGACTTTCTTCTGATAGAGACAGTATAAACAATCCTAATCACCACAGAATATTTATATCATGCCTTGTGAAATATTTATGCAAGTAATTCACATCATCTAAAGTTTTAAGGCAAATAAGAGCCCCTAATTATGGCTCGGCATTACAAAAGCTTCTGCAGCTTTACTCAAACCCAACTTGTAAAAGAATAATGTAATCAGTAGGCAGTCTGATGAGCTGCCTGTGAAGCCGCCTCTCCCAGTCTGACATTAATGCACTATCTGATTCAAACACCCAATATAAAGCATGAAGTTCTCTGCAAATGATTACATGCAAATCTCCTAAAAGGTCCATTGTCCTGTATTTGATCACCAAACTGTAGGCTTTATAGAAATCGCTTTCTCTAAGCTTAGTGCTAACAAAATGGTTTACACTAGCCTTGCAGAACTCTTCCTGATAGGCTTGGTCAAGGCAAAGAACTTGTTCATGCTCCTGTTACCCCAGCAGGAAAGAGTTATTAGACATGGGCCACTGCAAGGCTTTTTCACCTGCCCCAGCAAATAAAATTTACACAAATGTCTTGCGGGGTGGTTGGCAGCAATTTTCCAAAATTAACTTTAAAGTAATGCCAGTGGAGACAAAATTATGAAGCACTAGAAACCAACCAAAATCACACGAGGTTAGAGCCCACCTACCAGGCAGTAAAACTAATTCATCCTACAGCCAAAGCACCAAAAAATCCACAGGTTCAGCTCATAAATTGTGCAACTGTCCTGGCCACTGGGGGTGGGTTCTAACACACACACACAAAGCAGTTCATGATGAGGCACAAACTATGCTGTTAAGGAAGAAAATGTGTATTTCCACCTGTTAACTAGACAATCACAAATAAGCATCTCTTGAACGGAGTGAAGGTTGCAGTTGTTAAAAGAAATCCAGGACTTTCTTGGGGAAACGGAAGGATGATATGACACTGTGCAGCGTAGTCCCTATAGTGTCTCCCTAAATACAACTTTATCTTCCAGAGGCCACTTTTTCTGTCTCCAGTTGGAGTTGGAATGCCTCATTTCTCTTCACCGACTATACAGGGAGCCTTGGTGATCCTTACTGGTGCATAAGTGAAAGTGTCATGAACCCTGAGCTTAATGTCAAGAATATGCCTGAAGGTAAGGCAGTCTCACTGAGATGCTTTTGGCAGTGATGGTTTGGGTTGCTCCGTAATAAAAATCCATAATTGCCCCATCATATGTGCAGACTTGACACTTCCCTCCCAAGGTCGTAGACAAAGGTGCTGTACAGTAGCAATGGAATTGGAGATTGAACACACAGGCAGCTGGAGATAAAAGTTTCTGTAAGGGGAACTCTGATGCAAGGATATTTTATGCTTCTCTCGGGAAAACACATAGTCTGCCTGAGTAAGAACAGCCCAAAGAAACCACATAGCTGCATGTCTTTGGAGTCTGGCAAAGGGGTAATAAAGGTAAACTGCAGTGGGACCCCTACCTGTCTATGCATAAGTGTTCTGGGGAGGAAATTTGGGATGATAGGAATGCTGCCTGAATAAAGAGATTGTATCTGTTTTGATTACTGTTAAGATGACTGTTGACTTTGGATTTCTGCACTGAAGAAAGTTAATTAACTTGCTCAGCCTCTTACACTTACTGGGGCAGTTTCCACCCAATCTCAGTCTTTATACCCACTAGGATTGGATGCTTGCATCCTTAAAATTGTATGGGAGCTGTTTTCCAGTCACTGTTAATTCTTATATTCTAGCCAAGCTCCTTTATTTTTGGAGGATGTTTTTTGCAGTGCATGATTTCAAAGAAAACAGGCAGCCTCCCTGCAACATCTAAGAGTCGTGGTTCAGAAGATCCTTTTCTTTCTTCAGCTGAGAAAGAGATCAAGGCAATTTGTGCTAAAAGACTCTTAGACCAACTTTTAAAGGGATCTGATTAAGAAGAAAGGTTATTTTCCATCACACTGTCTGTGAGCTAGCCCTGGAGCTCTGGACTTGAAGACAGTGGAAAGTGGGAGGCCCCTGCAGAAGGGTAAGCAGGATGACTGCTCCAGGACGATGCCGAGACTCGGTGCATGTGCTGCAGACCCCAGCAGCAGAGCACGGTGCTGTGCTCAAGGGGCTGCACCCCTGCTGACACTTGTGCTCAGTGCTGTGCTGCCACGTGCAGCCTGTAGCACCTGCACCCAGGTTGATAGTGGGTGTAATTCCTTTCTGGCTTACTCTGAGAGTAACTCTGAGAGTAACTCAAACTCTCTAACCTGGGGAAGAACTCTTCAGACCTGTCTGATCTGATCCTTATGTGTCAGACTCTCATTTGGCATCCACTTCATGTTCCCCCAGGAATGCATTTGAAGACTGCATATACCCTGTGCCTGGAACAGCTCATTAAAAACCAGACCTATCCTGCATCTTCCAGCAATTTCAATCAGTTTTTTTCCATTTATTCTGCAGGCTTTTCAAGACATGGACTCTTTCTTGTGTGCATGTGAAGCATGCAAAACTACAGCACTTTGGTCTTGTGTTTAGCCATTAGGTGTTGCAATGGAAGCTGTAAGAGTAGGGAAGTAGTTTGTGCTCAAGTAGCTGTAATTACTGTGGAAGAGAGCAGTTCACAATGTTCTGTAGGCAGGGAGAGGCTGAGAGCCCCTTTACAACAATCTGCAGGTAAGGACAAGTGCTTCGTTTCCAGGGAGGTCCAGGTGGAGATCACACACTTACTGAGAAAGCTGCTAGGGAGATGTGCATCCCTCACTGCTCTATTCCAACATTTCCCCTTATAAACTTGCACTTGCACTTTGTTTTCCCAGAAAACTTTCTGAATTTCTGCTGAGGCAAATATATCTGTATCTGAGGCTATGCATCTGTAGGGAATGCCCTTCTCTCCTGGGAAAGATTGCCCTTTTATGGTATTGCCCAAGAAGGTAATGCAGGAATAGGACAACACTGAGCCAGGAAAAAATGGTGTTCGACCAAAAGTTGTGATTAGCTTTACATTTGTTTCAGTCTTAGAAACTAAACACTAACAGCTGCCCACAAGAAGAAAAGAAATGGATCAAGAAAAATTTTCAGATTATTGAGTGACATTTTAAGTCCCAAAATATGGGAACAATCCTTTTTCCTCCAAAATAATTTATGTATTTCAGCAGACAACAAAACATCTTGCAATGCAATAGCAAAACTTCAGAAAGTTTGTGATACCACTGATATTACTGTTATCTTTTTTCTCCAAAGCACTGATTAATATTTTTAAAGTTGCAATTTAAATACCTCGATCATTGCTTTATTGACTTTTGCCCTATAAGAAACTTTACTTTGACTTTTGTCCAGTTCCCTGCTCAGTGAAAAAGATGAAAATTTTCAAATGACTACGAAAAGATTGGACCCAAATGATGGATTTTCTGGATAGAGGGAAGGTAATGATAATTCCAAACACATTGCAGGCACATCAGAATTATTTAAAAATTCCAATGGTTCAGAGAAGAGTGGCTATAAGCAGTAAAGCTAAATACAGAGAAAAGAATACCAGATCTCATTCACTGAATGGTCTCTCTACCTCTCAATTCTCCCAGCCTCTGTCTGTTTTTCAGAGTGATAGTTAAAGGAATTGATAGTTAAAGGAATTAATTCATTTTCAAGAAAAAAGCTCTTTTAAAAAGCTGAGAGCAGTATTAGAAAATAATTCAGTGCTTGGAAGTAAGGCACCTGAGCCCACGTGAAAAAGTGCTGCTGGTTTGGCCAGAACAGAACACACTACTGGTCCACCTCATTTACTTATCCCTTCCCCATCACTGGCTAATTGCAGCCATGCAATGCTCCCATTAAACAGTTAATTACAGCCAGTGGTATAACTGGTGGGGGGAAACTCTTTCTGATACCGCACAGTAACCAAAGCTGGGTAAGGAAGCAGCATGGCTACGACACCTTATTTTTCTCTGGCTGTTGAAACAGTATGTGCTATGTGTATTCTAAATCATTGGTACTTATTGTCCTCAGTCTATTTGCCCCCAAACCAACACGTAACAGGTAGCTTTGCATGGTTGTGATGAAATATCCACTGCTTTTTTAAGCGTGATGGTTTTAATCATGGTAAAATGCTAATGGGAGAAGAGAATCCTTACGTTCTGGGTGACAAACAGCTCTTATTGGTTATTTTGTCCATCTGTGAGGTGGCTATTCACTCAGTATAGAATAGAATCCTTGCTATAACAAGTCGAACTTCAAATTCCCAGTCAACTAGTCTGGCCAGCCTGATCCAGAGGTTTGGAGGTCTAACAATGCCCACTCCCAGATGTGCTTCTATTATACTGCACTGAACACTCCTCAGTAGGCTGGTGAACAGACTATGTAACATCGTGGTCTCTTTTATCTCTAATTTTGATGATTACCTGCCTGACCTCTTTGGCAGGCTTCACCTTCTGTACACTATTCAGTAAGTTTATACAGCTATTTTCTTTCTTATGATTCTTTTTGAACTAAAGACCCTGAACTGCAAGCAGCATGTAGACCCAGCTGCCTTTCATCAGTCCACATGTGTGTCGGCCAAATGCCTACGGGTGGAGAAGCTCTGACTAAACAAGGCTTGAGGCACTTCTGCGGACATTACAGCAGTTCCACTACCCTTTATGAGCCACTCTGGCTTCAGTTTTGTCCTAATTTTTTACCTTTTGGCTATCTGTGCATGCATTCACATGAGCTATGTTTTCCCCATACTCTTAAATTTTGGATGCACAGAAAAGAGGCTCTTTTTCTCCTGGATAATTTTTCAAGTGCTGCTTTTAATTTACAAAAAGACAACCCAAGAACAAACATGAAAAAAAAAAAACCTTGAAAAGTCTGGAAGTATAAAAAGCTTTTCAAATTGTATGACTTTTTGATTCTGTATATGATCAGCTGCCTTGGGTTCATAAAGTGTAAAAATCAAAGGAGAGAGCAAAATGACTGTAAATGATTCTGGGGAGATTCCTGAAGTCCTGGATGGTCAGTAAACTTGATCACTTCTAGGGGCTGCCCAGTTGTGTAGGCTTTTGTGCTCACTGAGTGTCTTGTTACTTAACCATCTGGTTCCCTGATTTTTAACATTAAAAAGAGTATTACTGGAGAGAGAAGCCTGTCTGTTGCACAACTGTGCTGAGATAAAGAACCCCCTTAAATTCTCAAAGGGCCAGAAAGTAACTAATACCACCCAAACTGAGTGGAGCCTAGAACCAAGGCTTCCCACTTCTTGGGGAAAGGTTCCAATTCCTAAATTATTTTAGAAGAGCTCAGTGTTATCATCATACACTCATTGTCAGAAGATGGCCTGGAAGACTGACACTCAAGTATTTCCTATCAGTTGCATTGGAAGACTTAAATTCATGCAGGAAAACACATAGGAGACACTCAAGCTTCCTGTGCCCTGACCAGGTGGGAAGGGAGTCCATATGAAAGGCTGATTAGAACTTCCTATGTTTATCTTCAAGGCCTTCTACCTTCTTCCACTTCCACTTCCCCAGACAAAAAGCAAAATTTGGATGGCTTTTAGTGTAGAGACTGGATTTCTCCCGAACGGTTTGGGACCAGATTTCTCAAATTTCCTTAGGTTTCTTGGACTCCTAAGTTGTGTGATTAAGTATGCATAAAGGCCACAATTTGCAGACCTTAGTCCTTGGAGGAAAAAACCAAAATTCACCCTTCCTTTCTTAAACTGAAATGCTGAAGTCATCAAGTGAGAGGCCCTGACACAGAGCACATCAGGGTTTTTTGTTATTTTGGAGTTGAGTTTTTTTCATAGATGCAGAGAACCCTGAGTTCACGGTGAAGACCGAAGTGGATTTTGGTGTGTTTATTTCTCTAATCAAACAAACAAAGGTATGCCTAAGAGGCAATGCTTGAAGTTGTTAACAGACATAATCATAAACAGAGATTATTTCTAAATATATCTTAAAACTATCAAGAGTTACCTGCACACAGACTTTGTACAGAAGGGATGAGTTGTATTTTCAGTGTTCTTGGCTGAAAAAAGCTACTGTCTATCCCTGTGCCTTTGGGCATAAACTAACTCATCACACGCCCATGGGAAAACAACACACATTTGGAGATGCTTTAAGAAAAACAAAAGCTCATTGCTCCTTGTCACAGATCAGCTTATACAGAAGCTACAGTGAAACTCATTTATGTTTGGGATTCTAGCCATGGACAGGTAAAGGTGCTGTTGACAAACTGTTCTGCATCTGAAGGTTCCTCAAGGCATTCCTTATCTGAGTCTATTTGAAAGGCAGTTCTGCTTGGATCTCTCTGCTGATCCACAATAACTGTGCTGTCTTCTGGTTTTCCTTTTTTTATCTTTTCCTTTCCCTTTAGGTTTTCTTATATGCTGAAGCTGATGCAAAGATAAATGTGAAAAGGCATGACATTTCCTTTTTGTTAGATGCTCGTGGCTTCTATTATGCGTGTCCCCAAAGGTAGCTTAACCAGCACCTGGTGCTGTTTGAGTGTTTCTGCCTTCCACTCAGTGAAAGAAGTCTCTGGAATCGGGGAGCAATAAAGCTACTTCAAAATCCAAATGGTCATCCTGGTGTGAATATTAAAAGTTCTCTCTCACACACACATGCACACACACAGACAAAAGGGTTCAGATAACCATTATTCTGTGCCAGTTACCCTGCAAAAAATATGTACACTGATACAAGATATGTTATAAATTCTTAGCAATTTCTTTAAACTTTCACTTAGCTGCAAAGTCTGCTACTTCTGTTTCAGATTTGAGGAAAGCTTGTCTACTTTTTCCAAGTACATCACTTCTAATAAAAGATTCTACCTGTGCCTGTGTTTTCTTGACTAACTCGTCAGATTATCACACCTACAAAAATATGCCACTAGGCAGATATTTCAAGGTCTGAAATGGCATGCAGATGTTTGCTGGCTTATTTTGAGAAATAGCTTTCTACTACAACATGGGTTTTAGAACTGTATTGGTAACATAATCATTTAAACCTCTTTTGGTAGTAGAGCACCAAACAGGTTTCTCTACATTGTTCTAGTTTTGGTGGGGAACACTGATATCCAGTAACACAAAGATGTGAAAACGTGATGTGAATTACATGAAATAAACCTATTATTTAAAACATAAGAAAATCTAACATAGTTCTCAAGCAGCACAGATAAAAATAAAAGGTCAGCAATCTGAATGTGTCCAGATCTATACTTTGTACGTAGATTTAAATTCTGAGCTTTGCTGTACCCTATCACTGATGCCATCCACTTGAGCACGTAAACATAGGCAACAGGAGCAAAGGCTGTTTGGATTACCTGGAATAAAAGAGGAACTGAAGTTTGAAAACAAAAATTGCACAGTGTCACAAGAAGTTAAATCTGCTATGAGCAGAGTGGGGAAGGCCACCAGGAGCTAATAGAGAAAACTTACAGGATATGGGGAAGAGACAAAAAGATGTGAGGGTTTTGGATGGCACTGCAAAGTAAGAGCTACAGAAAGAGAACTGATGAAATAATGAACTTGGCCACTGGATCCACAGGATGAGAAAGCATAGCTGTGCAAATGATTTTCCATCTGGTTTACTCAATAAAACATATGTATGTTCAGAAAATGTTTCACAGGAAAAACCCTTCAGCTGCAGTAACTTGTGAGTTAAGTCAGGTAGAAGAACTGAGATTGGTCTGTGGCTCAAAATCTCCACAGCAACAGGCATATCTGCTGCTTTTGTTAATGCTAGGTGGAAAACGGAAGGGGTAACATTTTATGTAGAGAAATCAGTTGTCTGATTATACACAAATGCTAGTTTAAAGCTCAAACAAGCATGGATTTTCCCTAACTGTGAAAACAGCTCTTTAAGTCATTAACTTCTGTGTTTCCTCAAGAAAGAAGTATATTTAAAATAATTTAGAAATTCCATGGCCAGCCATTGTAAAAATTCTTGCCTTTTTTTTTTTTTAAAGTAAACAGAATTCTGCTTTTGCTGTGGGCAAAGGTCAGTTGGAGGAACAGAGGTTTTATGATCCATTCTTCTTTCTTACTTGCTGTTGCTGGGATGCTGTGGAGTCAGCCAAGAGAAGGATTAATGAATGTCTTCCTTACACTTCCCATTTTATCCTTCCCAATGGTAAAAGGTGGTTGTTAAACCATGTAATGGAAAACTGGACTGATGGAACTGGGATTAGAGTTTTTGGAAAGGTGCTTTTCAAATAATTTCATTTTCCCAATCTCATTTGTTCATTAATTCAGCAGTCTCTTTTACCACAGCCAGTGCTAAAACTCATATAGCAATGATACATCCAGCAAACTGCACATTGCTGTGTAGGCAGGAATTGCTCCCTTCAGATCCCTGGCAAGTGATATGCACATGCCCTTGAGCCTGAGGTTTTTTTGCAAATCCCTGTTGCATTATGCAAATCTCTAGAACTGATTAGAACAGTTTCTGAATAATAGCATCTTCTTCTGCCACCTGTTCACCAAGGCCTTAGGAATAACTGGAAGAAACTAAAAATCCAAACTCAATTTCCAAATCTGTCCAACAGCACAATATATCTGACAAACAGATTGACAGAAGCAAGTTTGCTTCTTAAGAGGAGAAAAACAGATGAGCAATAAAGCTACCAGGCCAAAATCTTCCAGTATGACAGATAACAGCACACCACTTCCCTTGGTTCCCACCATAGGGTTCCATCCACTTGATCATCCCATTTGCTTAAGAAACTTCAGTATCATTAAAAAAAGTGGCATCAAGACTGAAAAGAAAGAAAATTAAACGAATCTACCCCTCACACCTTGGTGTTTAATAGAAATCTGCAGTGAAAAGATGAGTTTTGTGAAAGGTCTGTTTTAATAAAACCTACCTTCGTCTCAAAAGGGACTAGAAATAGAGTGAAATGAACACTAATAATACCAGCTTATCAGCTACTCCGCAAAGTCCTATTTATAAATCTATGAATGCTAATTAACTGTCTTGCAACAGCCAGAAGAATTGTATATTATTCCCAAATGGAAAGTGTTAAAGAAGACACTACATTGATTAATGTCTAACCAGGTGTTTTGTACACCCAAACTCTTCCTATCCAAATTTTTCCCATTATTTTCCCTTTTCATAAAAGACTCGTATGAACTCTTTCAACAGCTATTTTAGTTCTTTCTTAAAAGACTGCAACTTGGCAATAGAATCATAAAATCATAGAATGGTTTGGGTTGGAAGGGACCTTAAAGATCATCCAGTTCCAACCCCCCTGTCCCTGCACAGAACAATCCNGGAAGGGACCTTAAAGATCATCCAGTTCCAACCTGCCTGCCATGGGCAGGGACACCTTCCACTAGACCACGTTGTTCAGAGACCCATCCAACCTGGCTTTGAACACTTCCCAGTTGCAATGGGGCATCCACAGCCTCTCTGGGCAACCTGTGCCAGTGCCTCAACAGGCTCACTGGGAGGAATTGCTCCCTAACATGTTGTCTAAAGCTGCCCTCTGTCAGTTTAAGCCATTACCCCTTGTCCTGCCACTCCATGCCCCTGTCAGAAGTCCCTCTCCAGTTCTTTTGAAGCCCCTGTAGGCACTGGAACGTGCTCTAAGGTCTCCTGGAGCCTTCTCTTCTCCTGTCTGAACAACCACAACTCTCTCATCCTGTCTCTGTAGCACAGGTAGTCCAACCCTCTGAGCATCTTCCTGGCCTCCTCTGGACCTGTTTCAACAGGTCCATGTACTTCTTATATTTAGGGGCCCAGAGCTGGATGCAGCACAGCAGGTGGGGTCTCAGGAGAGTGGAGCCATAGTACAGTGAGCATCTGAGATTGTCTCAGAGTCTGAACTTACCAGAAATCAAGCAGAGTCCGCTATGAATAATAAAGTGGAATGAGTATATTTACGACTGACCTCTGAAGAGAGATATTATCTGATAACTGTGTTACAAAAACCATGGTCTTTATAAAAAAGACTTGTAGGTAGAAAAGTTCGCTATAGGAAATCCATATGTATTTATAAACCACATGACAAAAATGTGTAGCTACAATGTCAGATTGATGGAGCAGGCTTAGAAATTGTCTGTGAGACTCTCAGGAGAGGGAGACGCACAGCTGACTTCAGACAGGTCAGCTCTGGAAATGAAGAAGTTGCATAGATACAAATGAGCTGCTTCCTCACAGCCACCCTTCCATGGTGTGTCCCTGACCTTAAAAAGCCTCTTTAGGATTGCCAAAGACTAAAGAGACTTGCCAGCACAGACTAGAGCCATTACAAAACCCTGAGGTACTGCTGCATGACACATACAAGCCCTCAGGTTTGTCAGGTCTCTAGAGAAGTACAAACCAGGCTGAAATTCAGATCTTTCAAGGTACCTACATACTTTCCTGGTAAAGGCTTGGGAGGGAGGTACATTTCTGCAATTCTTAGTTTGAAGTCCAGCACTGACAAGTGTGAGCACTGAGCAAAATGTGTATCATGCCTTGACAGAGCTGATTACCAAAGGTCATTTTCCACATGGACTATTCTTATTGATTTTAATTGAATTTCTAATAGCATAAGGCACTATTCAATGAGACTCAGGGAAAGAGGGGTTGGAAACCAAAGTATCTCAGTTCCTGTTGGATGTGTTCATACAGAGGTGCACTTATTCTGTGAACAACTCCACTGAAATCAGTGTATATCCCTGGAGAATAACTCTTTGACCAGCTGGATTAAGAGAAATACAACCTGGCTTCTTTGGATGAGAAAAGTTGTGTAGAAGTATAGCATAATTTTTATACTCCTTCTTATTAATATATTAAACTCCTCATCATTCTTCAGGGGAGATGAAGCACAGCAATGCTCAACACAACTGTAGGTTGCAGTCACCTGTGTCATTCTGTCAGATAGATGGCTTTTACATGGTGTATCCTGGACAGCCAAAATATCAAGAGGGTAATTTGTCTCTAAATTATGGCTGTTAGTAATTAATCCTCTTTTACTCTGGACTTGAGTGACCTTTATAAAGAAGCAGTTTAAATTAAAAAAAAAAAAAAAGAAAAAAAAAAGAGAACGGGGAAGAAGTGAGCCCTTTCTCTACAAACATCATACTTTTGTCTTAAACTTGTGGTAACAACTATGCAAAGAATAAAAAACCCTACATCCAACTCAAAATATAGCTCACAAGATGTATACTAGCTGGCTTCTCCTGTATTTGAGGATAAAAGACTTTCCTGTAGTGCCAGTGGGAAGCCTGTGACCTCTCCAAGGCTTGCCAAAATCAGGTCATCTCTGTGATAAACTGCTCAGTCCTGCATTTCCATCTCGAACAGTTTCCTGATGAAGTGTGAAGGAAAATGTCCGGCCTCTGTAGATATGGTGTTTCTTAAAACCTTGATGAAAATCAAATGTCTCCCTCCCTTTATTAGGGATGTTAAACAGAAGCAGCTGTGCAAGGGACATGCAGTCTGTCAGCGTGACCTTCGGAACTGGTACCTGCTCACTGGTAATTGCACAGCCATAGCTGCTTATCATATAGAAAGCGAAGCCAACACCTTGTAGGAAATACCTCTGAGGAAACGGAGTCATGATGAAATGCTGCCCTGCTTTATTTTTGTGGGTGAATTCCAGCATTTACAGAAATAAACTACTTCCATGACAGATAAAAAGCAGACATAGTTTTTGTGCAGACTGTTTGGGGTGAGACATCTCTGCCTGTTTGGAAACCATTCCAAAGCTGTCCCAAATATAAGGAGAAGGGCAACCTTTTACCATGGGTTTTTTAAAAAAATCATCCAAGAGAATAAGTAGAAGGATTTGTGGTGAAACCATCCCTGTGTTTGGGCTGCCTTGTTTTTTTGATGGTAGGCAATTTGGGTTTGGCTGTGAAGGTTAAGTAGGGAAACCCTTTTTTCGCAATATTTATGTTTTCCCATGTGAAAATCTGTGAGATTATCTAAAGAACAGTGGCGACTTCTCTTTCAGATACAGCAATCTCTTCCATCTCAGATTTGTTATATGTGATTTTAAGCTCCATCTAATTGAGACTGCCTTATCTATGTTATTCTTAGAAACCAGAAGTTAATCCGTAAGAGCTACAAGTTTATCTTTTCCCTTTCTAGCCACATCTCAACGTGAAAAAGCCCATGCCATCACCCTGCTTTGCCTCATTTATCAAAAAAATACAGCAACTAATCCTTCTGGACGGACACAATGTGAGACACACAGGGCAGGACACCCACATTCCCACGGCTCTTTTGGGGAGTCAGAGGGGCTGCGTGCCCATACTGTTGTTCCTAGGAGGTTTGGTTGGCTGGTTGGGACAATTGAAGGTGAACAAAATGTGATGGGGAAGGTAACAGCCTGGTAGGACTTGAACCCCCTCCTGATCCCTGTCTACAAGTCTGTGTCTAGGGAGGATGACCAGAAATTATCACCTCTCTACAGGACCCAAAAGATTAAGATGGTGTCTCCTAGCCCATCACTATCTCATGTCAAAACCTGCCCTGTTTTGTATATTAAGTTGAATCATCAATTTTCAGAGCTGTCAGCACAGCACCAGTTCCCAAACCTGTGTTTTCTGCACAGAAAATACGCACCCTGCTTCTGTTCCAAAACCCAGCATATTCCGACCTGAGCCAAATGCCCACAAGGCAAATGACTATATCGGGTGTAAAGGTTCCCTTAGAGAATGGAGATCTGTGTTTATTTGCAGAATAGGTGAGGTCTGCTATTAGGGTTAAATGAGGGAATGGGATGTTTGCAGGCAGATGTTTAAATAGTTCTGGTTCAGCGAGGGCAAATTCCCAGTAAGCATTGTAACAGAGATGGATAAAGAGTGCTGGGAACTTAACTGCTTTTCCTGGTTTAGGTACAAGTTTAACAATTGCTTTCTTAAGCTTTTATTTGGGTTTCTTATTATGGAGCAAATATGGAGCAAAAAAGTTTCCTACTTTCTCAAAGAGAATGCTCACTTCTGAAGTTTCTCTTTCTGACTTTCGCACCAAACAGTTCACAGGGATATGAATATATACACCTAATGCATCCAAAATTTAGAGCAAGTCTCCAAGTCTGAAAGGAACAATTCAGATATCTCAAACCAATTTATTTCTAACACTCAGGGTTTTCCAATTCAATTATGTCACAGAACATGATGTTTGAATCTTCAGCAAAACCTATCAAAACACACGGTGGTGGCCCATTGAAGGAGTGGGTTCTTGTAGAGAAATTGGCACGGGGGGAATATGTGAACTTAAGCGTAAGCCAAGTCCTGAAGCACAAAAAGTGTTTTAAGATCAGTGAATTGGACAATGTTGTTGATCCCTGCAGCAAAGAGGGAAGGTTTGAAAGAGCAACAACTGCNTGCAGAAGTATGTGAAGACAATTTCTGAAAAATTTCACCTTGTGGCCATGTGTGGCACTCATAAGCTCAATATGTGGCTATATTATACGTGCTGATTTACACAGCCTGCAAGAGAACTTAGGTCTGAAACATGGCAAGAGAACAATGCCTATCCCAACATATTCCTTATGGCATTTCAAGGCAACATACTTGCCCAACTAAAGATAAATTTCAACAGGAGTCACAAGAGCCACTCCTATATGTGAAACGGTGCTAGCACGTTATTCACAAGAGGTCCAGCGCTGTTTCTGTTACCTTTTAAAAAGCCCATGAAGCTTGCTGTCATTTTGATTCTGGAGACTAACCTCTGATCAAAGTTTTCCTCAGCTTTTCTCCTTTTTGACAAAGTCCCCTTTCTTCCAGCTCAGTTGCTTTATGTAAAAGTTTNAAGTCTCCAAGTCTGAAAGGACCAATTCAGATATCTCAAACCAATTTATTTCTAACACTCAGGGTTTTCCAATTCAATTATGTCACAGAACATGATGTTTGAATCTTCAGCAAAACCTATCAAAACACACGGTGGTGGCCCATTGAAGGAGTGGGTTCTTGTAGAGAAATTGGCACGGGGGGAATATGTGAACTTAAGCGTAAGCCAAGTCCTGAAGCACAAAAAGTGTTTTAAGATCAGTGAATTGGACAATGTTGTTGATCCCTGCAGCAAAGAGGGAAGGTTTGAAAGAGCAACAACTGCATGAACGGCCCAAACATGAATACTTAGTTGATGGTTCACAGAGTCGGAGGCATTAGGAATGAAAAAGACCTACAGGGTGAACCATGATTATTCTGCTTCAATGCTCTGTCCTGTATTTCAAACTGAATGCAGACTTCTCTGACCCAAATGTAGATTTTAATATGTGTATTGTACAATCAGCTTGATTTAGGGTCCTGAGTCAATCTCTTGTACAAAGAATATTAAACTGCAAAGCATGAACAAGGATTTAAATAACAAGAATGGGGGTTTGGTTTTTTTGTTGTTTGTTTCCCCTTCCTCTTTCCTCTTTTATTTTTTCTTTTTACTAGGGTCTGAACAACAGCATGCATTAAACTGTCTGCAAGGCCAAACAAATACTCCCTTTCAGAAGGGAAACATTTTCTTACAGTGTTTGAAACAGGTATGTACATTNGATCTTGATGGCTGTGATCCACGAAGGTCAAGCAGCCAGGAGCAGCTGCCTGCAGAAAGGCAAGCCACAGCCTCCTCTCCTGGCAGCAGTTCAACACTCCCAAAAGCGAAGGTGCAAGGTAGCAGCAGAAGTATAATGATGGAGAGTCGGCCTAAATGAATGGCCATCCCAGCTACACACTTGAAACAGAAAGAAATTACATGAAATCCAAAACCAGAACACCAAAACTTTTGGTTCTGAGGGTAGTAAAACACTGGTACAGGTTGCCCAGAGAGGTGGTCGATGCCCTGTTCCTGGAAACATTCAGCATCAGGTTGGATGCAGGACCTTAAGGTTTACAGCAAGTGTGCAAGGGGCTGGCAAAGAGGGGTTATGTGAGCTTATGCAGGATTATGTATTTACTACCTCTGAACCTCTTTAGATTTTCTTTGGATGGGAGCCCTTTGAGTAGGAAAGAGNACTGAATGCAGACTTCTCTGACCCAAATGTAGATTTTAATATGTGTATTGTACAATCAGCTTGATTTAGGGTCCTGAGTCAATCTCTTGTACAAAGAATATTAAACTGCAAAGCATGAACAAGGATTTAAATAACAAGAATGGGGGTTTGGTTTTTTTGTTGTTTGTTTCCCCTTCCTCTTTCCTCTTTTATTTTTTCTTTTTACTAGGGTCTGAACAACAGCATGCATTAAACTGTCTGCAAGGCCAAACAAATACTCCCTTTCAGAAGGGAAACATTTTCTTACAGTGTTTGAAACAGGTATGTACATTGTAAGGATTCACACCAAACAACAATCTGCTAAACAAAACTGGCTGTTTTGCCAGCTGAAGGCAAAGTGCAAATCCTTCCCTCAGGACATGATTTTTAGTGGTAGAAAGCGAGGAATGTAGAAAAAAAAGGTGAGATCTTACAAGAACAGGAAATTGCTCCAAGTCATCCTTCTGGAATCAGAGATAGAGAGCAGAGAGAAAGGAAGTGCAGAAGTATGTGAAGACAATTTCTGAAAAATTTCACCTTGTGGCCATGTGTGGCACTCATAAGCTCAATATGTGGCTATATTATACGTGCTGATTTACACAGCCTGCAAGAGAACTTAGGTCTGAAACATGGCAAGAGAACAATGCCTATCCCAACATATTCCTTATGGCATTTCAAGGCAACATAC